>MDKI01121388.1:0-80565 GCA_005239505.1 Nicotiana paniculata
GCCATTAATTTTTTTAGTTCTCATTTCGTTTGATAGTTTCATATAACAACACAAGCACTAAAATTTAACTTCCACTTAAATTAAAATAAAATTTAGTAAAATAAAGAAGGAAAACAATACTACAACACAAGCACAAACACAAACATAGGCTGCTAAAATAATAAAAATACATAAAATATGAAAATACACTAAACACATACATGCAAGTGTTTAGCCTCGGCTGCCATTTATTCTCCGCTCCAACCACTTAAATCGTTCTTCCAACTGTTCTTTTCTTCTTCAACCTCTTTAAGTTTCGCCTTCACCTCCGCAAGTTCCCGTTTATATTTTTTTCTGTTCCTTTTCGGTTTCACAAGTCCATTCTGCTTTCCATTTTTCTCGTCCTACCTCCTTCAGTTTAGCCCTCAAGTCTGCAATAATTCTATTGCCTTCTCTTTCACGTTCCTCTTATGTTGTATGCAAATTATTAAGATAATGTAGTTGTTCTCTGTAGCATTGCTGATAACATGGGGGGTCAACCCATTCCTCAAAATCACACATTGGTTCATTGGGATCCTTGTAAAACTGATTCAAATAATGCCAGTAGCGACGTCCACATTCACCACCGTCCCAACAAAATTGCATCAAGCATGCTTTTCCACACTTGCATTTTGGTGCACGAAGAGGTTGAGCCATTTGTGAATATTTGCTTTTAGTAAAAAAAAAAAACCTTACCTTTAAATAAAATATTTGTTTTTAGTAAATTTTGAGCACACAAATTAACTGGAATGAGCCCATTATTTATACGCGAGACAACACACATAACGTAGTGGTAAGTCGCGCTAAATACATAACGTACTATCCAACGACGCTATATTTTGCGTCTTAAATTTGATGATGTTGACATGACGACTTTATGTCAGCTGGTAAGTTTTTTCAGTTAGACAAGACAATACACACATAATTTAGTGGTAAGTCGTGCTAAATACACAACGTACTATCCAATGACGCTATATTTTGCGTCTTAAATTTGATGATGTTGACATGACGACTTTATGTCAGCTGGTCAGCCTTTTCAGTTAGACAAGACAACACACACATAACGTAGTGGTAAGTCGCGCTAAATACATAACGTACTATCCAACGACGCTATATTTTGCGTCTTAAATTTTATGATGTTGACAGGACGACTTTATGTCAGCTGGTCAGCCTTTTCAGTTAGACAAGACAACACACACATTGATTCGGCCTTCTTTGACTTTTTTTTGTGTTTGGTGTATATAATTTTATTAATATATAATTTAAATCGGTAATATGGGAAATTACAAATCATAATTAACAAGCATAATTTTATTTCATAAATCTTGCAACATATACATAGACATGAAATTATTACAACATCAACTCAAGGGTAGTTAGGTACAGTAGAAGAACACCCGGAGTCCTCAGAAAATCACTCAAAGTTTCATCATCGTCGATGTTAAACTCCGAGTTAAAAGCAACCCTTTGCGGAGTGACGGAATACGGATATCGTCCGGTTACTTTAAGTAACACTGAACGTTTCCTCACACCCATTTTTTTGCATAACAACGATATCAATTTATCGTACTCCATGGTAAGTAGCAATTTAACATGACACTGAGCAGGTAAATTGTAGCCCACTGAGATATTCTCCATCACAACCTCACTCCCCCAATATAATGAAACTCTTATTCTACGCTCTTCAGACATAATGAAAATATGCTTGAGAATTTAACAACAATAAACGTTTTATCAAGAGTTGAAATTTTTTTGTGATTGAATGAAATGCAATTCTAACCGCTTTATATAGAATGGCTGGCCGGAGGATTTTTTTTTATTGTATAGCGCCAAAGCAATGGGCACTATACGCTTTTTGAATTAATGGTGGGCCCAGGAAGCAGGTATAGCGCCACAGTGCACGGCGCTATACAGAAAATACGTATAACGCCGGACACTATGGCATTATACCCACTGTCAGAAAAAAAATATTGTATAACGCCACACTATGTGGCGCTATACACTAACGGTAACTGTACTGTTAGTGTGTAGCGCCACATAATGTGGCGTTATATATAGTCCGGTACTTTTTTTTTTTTGACTTATTTTTATTCTATTTCTCCAATTTAGCCACAATTAGGTTCCGTGCCCTCAAATTGGGAAAGTGCTGCTGACATGGACAAAAAGGAAAGGGAAATAATAGTACAAAAAGCACACGCCTTTTTTCCTTTTTCTTTTAGAGCAGCTTTATTGTCTTGGTTGGGTACGGAATCAAAAAACAGCAAACAAACCACACACACTTGGAAAGAACAAAACTGTTCTCCCCCTCAAACAAAGCAAATTAAGATTTCCTCATTGCCACATACAAACTTGTGGCTCAAAATCCTTTCTCTTTACTGACGTGTCACCCCCACGCCCCTACTCTAAAACCTCTTCCTCTTCTCTTCTTCCTCCGTATGTAGTCCAAAGTCCAAACTATAAGACACCAATCATCACAAAAACAAAACAAGAAGATAAATATTTGTTCCCATCTTACCATCTTTCAACCTCCAAATTCTAGAAGAAGTTAACCATAGTACAGAAAAACCAAGAACAGGAAACAGAAAGGAGTGTAATTTCCTTTTGTGTAAAAGCAGAACAGAGCAGAGAAGCATTCTAAGTAATTGGAATGTCAGAAGTTCGAGACCCTGAGATTAAGCTGTTTGGTCAAACGATTGGTTTGACACAGGAAAGAGGTCTATGGAATCGAAAAAGCTCGTCATGTTCAACTTCAACTGCTTCAAATGAAGATAAGGTAAAAAGATTTTGTGTTTTTCTATATGTCACAAAGTCTATATTTAAGTATGCTTTCACCATATTGTTTACAAATATATGATGAGTTTAATGAAAATGGAACTGGGGTCACTTTTCTTTTAGTATGTTGGTGTTTTTTCTTTCGAAAATATTCAATCTTTCTTGATATAACATCTTTCCTTATGCCGACGAGGTCTGCATACACACTATTGAATTTGTTGTTGTTGTCAATCTTTCTTGATATCATAGCCTAAAATGGAAATGTAAAAACTAGCTTTGTCATCATTTTGTCTATTGGAATTCCATTTGGTCAGTTTCTTGCTGTTTGATCTGTTTTCTGTGAGTCTCTTGTTCTATTTAGTCATCTTAATAATAATAAAAAAAAGTTCTTTTATTTTTCTTATGTTTTTCCTTTTGGCCTGAGATGAATTTAAACGGAATAACATGGTCAGTGAGAATTTATATAGCCGACTACAACTTGTTTAAGTTCAAGACTTAGTTGTAGTGATATATTTTCCTTGCTGTGGTAATCCAGCCAATTTTGTTTAATTGCCTTTAGACTGCTTCTGCAAAATTCATATTTCATTTTAGATCTTCTTCTTCACCAAAAGGGGAAAATAAAATCAAGGTTAGAAGAAACAGTGACATATTGAGAGTTTTAATGGCCTGTTATTGGATTTTGATTAATTCCAATACATCTATATCATGACAAATCCTTATTGCTTATGCTAAGACAATAGTTTATCATCTTATACGTGACGAATAGTTTTCATTTGTTGTGAGAGAGCTCAAATTAACCTTTTTTTTTCCTTTTCATCTGACCAGATCACATTTACACAAAGCAAACAAGATAATGAACTTGTCCATCCAACTGCAGACTCGTTTGTTGAACCAGAAACATCATCGGGTATAAGTGATGAACTCAAGATACAGGATGCAGATAAAGAAACATTATCGCCAAAATCTATCGAGGAGGAAGATTCGAGTGATCAGGAAAAGGCACTAAAGAAGCCAGACAAATTAGTTCCATGTCCGCGATGTAATAGCATTGAAACAAAGTTCTGTTATTATAACAACTACAACGTAAACCAGCCCCGTTATTTTTGCAAGAATTGCCAGAGATATTGGACTGCTGGTGGAACAATGAGGAATGTGCCTGTTGGTTCTGGCCGTCGAAAGAACAAAAGTTGTTCCACTTCAAATTATGGAATGCATCTTCCTGCTTTAAGGGCGAACGGTACTGTCCTTAGATTTGGATCAGATAAACCTCTTTGTGATTCCATGGTTTCTGTATTAAACATATCTGAGAAAGAAATTGGGAATGATCAATCAAATGGAGTTTGTAGTTCATCCTCAGTTTTAACTGAGAAAGAAATTAACAATTCTAGTACACATGATTTGAAGAATTTTCAGGCATTTCATTCTCAAGTACCCTACTTTCAAGGCGCTCCGTGGCCTTATTCTGGCTTTCCAGTATCATTCTATCCAGCACCGGCCTACTGGGGCTGCACCGTAGCTAGCCCTTGGAACGTACCATGGCTATCTTCTGATCAATCGGTCCACAACACTGGTCCTGGTTCACCGACATTAGGAAAACACTCTCGGGAAAATGAAGGAGAGAGATGTGTATTGATTCCTAAGACATTAAGGATTGATGATCCAAATGAAGCGGCTAAAAGCTCTATATGGTCAACACTAGGTATCAAGAATGAGAAGATTGATTCAGTTCGTGGGGCTAGGCTCTTCAAACCCTTTAATACAAAAGCTGATCATAGAAACCGTGAATCTGATGCTTCTTTCGTCCTGCAAGCTAATCCAGCAGCCTTATCTAGATCGCTTAATTTCCGTGAGAACACACAATGAGACTCAAATTCGCGTTAACTCGTTCCCAAGGAAGCAGAAGGGATATCACTGATGTTAGTGTAGCAGCTAATTGATGTAATTGTTTGTGTAGGAGGAGAAGCAAAGAGTATGCACAGAGTCTTGCTAAGTTAGTTGTTCAAAATACAAGAATTTATAGCTTTGCAGTATGTGTACTTTGTACCTAAACCTGTAGAGTTTTAATAGATAGAGAAAATAAGAGGCAGCTAAAGAATCTGCAATGGTAAATCTGGAATATTTTGAAGTTTTTACTGACTTCTGATATTGATAGTTTTATTGTGGTTTTTGCATTAGTTTTGTGATAGGTTTATCCCAATATTATGGACTTTGTAGTTCATGTGAAGACTTAACCTTTTTTTGGCTGAGAGAAATAAACTATTTATGAACCTATTTCAGACTCCTAATACTATGGTCAGTTTCAGTACTTAAAACTGACAGTAAAGAGCATCAAAGGTGCTTCAGAAAGGAAATTTTTTCAGTCTTTGACATCCCATTGTACAAATTTCACTGCAGTTTCTTAATGCTAGGTTAATAACAAATTACCAACAACAACAACAAACTCAGAGCAATCTCACAAAGTAGGGTATGCGGAGGGTAGAGTGTACGCAAACCTTACTCCTACCTTGTGAAGATAGTTTCCAACAGACCCTCGGCTCAAGGTAAGTTAATGACAGATTATCATTCTCAATAAAGGATTTCCACAAAAATTACAAATTACAAGACTTCCCCTGCATTCCATGACAAGCTGCATCAGAAAATTTATTCCTACTTGGCGGCGCGAAACAAGAAATTTCTTCGAAGGTGTTTAAATTTGAAAGAAGTTAAAAAATTTCGATAAATGGTGTTCAATATATATTATATACCTCTAAAACTTAATAATTTATCTATACATACAATATAATTTGTAGATAAAGGGTGGTCATACAAGAGTGTATCTTCGCCCTGCTACCTAGCGTTTATATCAAATTAATACAAAACTCGTGTTTTTTATACAGACATTTTATTTAACTATAGTTAAGTGATATGTGTTCTCACCTTAATTTGTAGCTGTTAGTTTAATTTCTTAATTTGGTATAAACATCGGGAGGGAGTCAATATTTATTGGCTGTAGTTGACACAAGTGTACAAGACTCACCAAAACAAAATCCGTTTTCAAAATCACCACTACCAAGTATTTGAACTTCAACCACAAATTATGATATTTGTTAGGATAGACATTATGTTAGGTAGATTATGAGGGGCCAACAAAATGCAAAAACAGCTAATGGGAAAAAAGAGAAAATTGACTATAAATTATAAATTAGATAGGGGTGTTCAAACCGAACCGAAAAATCGTACCAAACTAAAAAATCAAATTAAGTCGATTAAAAAATCCGATTAAGTTTGGTTAGACTTGATTTGGTATTGAATAAAAAAATCCGAACCAAACCGACATATATATATATATATATATATTTTTTTTTAAGACTTTATATTAAATTTTCTTTAAAAAATATTGAAATATTTGGGATACTTTCATGTGTTAAGCTTGAAAGCATAAATTAACGAAAATTTTTGTTAGACGACTAAGAAAATAACTATCATGTGTTACTAAAAAAATTCTCCATTAAAATATTCTAATAGATCATTGTTTGTCAATTTTTTTAATATTTACTAAACATTATATTCACTTATCAAAACTTTATCTATAACTTTAACAAAGTAAAATTGGAATAATATTCATGTAACAAAAAAACAAAAATTTAAAAAATCCGACAAAATCAAACCGATATAGTTGGTTTGAATGTACATCCCTAAAATTAGACATTAATATATGGGAAGAATAACATTGGACATGGTAGGTCCCTCATATTTTGTGCAGATGGACTAGAATTTTTTGGAAGAAAAGAGCCAAGGTACCTTTCTCTTTCAGAGGAAAAAGGATCTATCCTTAGTTCCTTACAGATGCCAAAAAGGTGGAAATTTGAGGATAAAGTTTTCTTTTTCTTCTTCCTTTATGGTGCCTTTTTTAACATTCATTTTCAGTTTCTTGGTATCAGCCAAAGAGAGGCAGACATATATATGGGGTATCCATCAGCTGACAATGTGGTAGATATATGTCACAATAATTATAAAGTTTATATATTAGGGTGGTTTGCTTGTGATATTGAACTAATTAATCTCAGAATAAAATCTCGAAATAAAATAATATAATATAATATTTAATACATAAGAAAAACATAATCTCTGCATAATTAATGCAATATTTGGTTGCTATGTTAAATAATAGCCAAATTAAGTTATGCAATAATTTATATATTATTTTATGGGGAATATAATATGGAATAAAAATACACTATTAGCAATGGGGAAATTAAATATTTAAAAATATAAAATATTATTTTAATGTAAGTAATTCATGTATAACAAGTCTTTTATTGTTAATTACCATATACAAATCCATTTATCATTAATCTCCGCATAAACAATCTTGCATTATAGTTTCCGTATAACTAATAAGTGAACCAAATAACCCCTAAATATTTGAAGTTGGATCAGCCTATGTTTCCTTTAGGCCATCTCCCACCCTTGCTTCCATTTTCTCCTTCAAAATGGAGTAAAGTTACTCCAACCATTACTTCATTTTTTACTTCAAAAAAAAATATTTTATTTTATATTCTTCTCTCTCTAATATATTATATTATTATTTTTTATTTAAATTTTATTTTCTTATTTCTATTAAAGAAATTCTATCTTTTTTCTCTTTTTACATATTCATCACATATAATTTAATATAAAATTATTTTATACCACAAAATTTTTAAATAAGAAAATATTATAGATTATATATATATTAACAGATAATTCAAATAAAAGTTAAACCATTGAGATACAAGATAATTAAATACATATTACATTATGGTAAAATTCAGATTAAATATTGTATAAATATCCTACTTCCACTTCTAGTATGTTTCCATAAATGATCTATTAATGCATTACAAAGTGTAAAAATGAGCATCTTTGTCCTTAATTTTTTGTGTCGAGCTAACAATTGCTCAAATCAGTGATTTTCGACCATTTCTAATGCTGGAGGTGAATATTCCCATCATCTTGAATTGGTGCATTAAGATCACGCTCATCCTCTATTATCATATTTTCAATTTTCATGTATTTCCAATTTTAGTGTATTTTCAATTTTCACTTCTCAATTTTAACAACATCTAATATTTTATATTCACACCTTTCAATTTTAGCAACATCTAATATTTTATATTTGCACCATTCATTTTTTGAAATGATTGTATATTTTTTGTACATATAACTTATAATAAAATTAACTCAAAATTTTACATAAAAATAATAAATGCACGAAAATTAATTTATTAAAATTATACTCCAAAGTTAAGATGTAAAATTAATATTATAAAGATATTACATAAACATAATTGAGTATATATAAAGAGATAAATTAAAAGAGTTAAATAATAAAAATAATAATAAAGTAAAGTTGCACAATAATGAAGGAGATGAATTATGTCACTCCAAATTTAAAATAACACTATCCATCTCCATTTTGGAAGCAAAAATGAGAGAGCACTGAGGTCACATTTTGGCAAAAAAGAACTGCATTACGGAGAAACGAGGAAGGGTAGGAGATGCCCTAACTCATCTTTCAAGTCAAAGACACCTAGATATTTCATTAATGCCATCAACTTTGGCACCACATTTTATTCTATAGAAAATGAGTTGTTTTAGAGGACCCGGGCCCAGTGCTTTTAAACTATAATTTACTTTTTCTTGGCTCTAAATTTAGTACTTGACCTGCATTTGAGATATCTGTTTGATTTAAAGGAAATCTCATTGTATTTGCAGTACTTAATTTTATAGTCTGTTTGGCAAATAAAAGTACTTTTGGTCAAAAATTAAGTTGTTTGGCCAAGCTTTTAGAAGGGAAAAAGTGCTTTTGAGGAGAAGCAAAACAGTTTTTGAGAAGCAGAAAAATGTAGTTTCTTTCCAAAAGCACTTTTGTGAGAAGCATGTTTGAGAAAAATATACGTAGAAGCAGTTTTCAACAGCTTGGCCAAACACTAATTACTGCTCAAAAGTGCATTTCAAATTAATTAGCCAAACACAAATCGATTCTCATCAAAAGTACTTTTTTAAGAAGTACTTCTAGAAAAAATACTTCTCAAAATAATCAGATTTTAGAAGTTTGGCCAAACATGCTATTAGATTAAATGAGGAGAAACTTTGGCGCCTCTTTTCTATATGTGGTGGTTTGATAACGTACCTTTGCTTTCTATCGATTTTGAAAGAAGGTATAAACACCAATATGCTTGACAATTAACAAGGAATTGGTCTCCAATCAGACGATTTAAAAGGCAGAGTGGCGTGCAGTGTTCAGACGTGGATCCAGAATTTTAAGATGATGGGTGCATTATTATGAAGAAATAGATCTAGAGTATACGCTAGTGTTTAGCTGTAGATTCCAAAATTTAATTTAAAAAATCTGATTTGGGTGAAGTTTGGTTTGAAGATAAAAATATATTTGGACATAATTTTTCAAAACATATTTTATTTTTTTTGAAAAAATATGAAATGTGACTTATACCTATAAGTTTTAAAAACCGTAAAAAATACTCAATAACTCTGAACAAAATTCATTCAAAACAAGCGAAACAAATCTGAAAAAAATTATACCAAACAAGCAAAACAAATTTGAAGAAGATTTATACAAACAATAGCAGATTTAGCAAATTACTTTCAAATTTTGTCTTTGCGGTGCATTGCCACAGATTGGCACAACAACTATGGCAAAAGTTTTCTTCTGTTTATAGAGAAGGGCAAAGCCGCGTGAGTTTAATGACGAAAAAGTGGGTAGATATGGATTAGTTGGGTCATAACAACAGAAAGTGTGCTTTTTTATAAAATATAAAAGTTTAGGGCAATTTTTAATTTTTTTTTTAAAACCAAACGGTAATATTTTGGGCCAAAAGCAGGTCTTGATCTGATTTTGAGATTCGAAAATTTGTCAAAATATGGATAAAATCTATAAACAAACAAGTATTTGTTAAATTGGAAAAAAATTGGAATGGCCAAACAGGGACTATATTTGACGTGTTTAACTTTAGTTCTTACCATGAACCCACTGCACTTTTAAAATTGTAGGTTCAAAATTATATTTCTTTTGTAATTTTATTGATTTTCACACGCACACACACACACACATATATGTATGCCGAAAATAGGACCATCCAAAGTGGGTTTGAACCGTCAATTTCACTTGCAGGTGCACCTAATAATTATTGAATTATATATTTAAGTAATTTTAAAAAAATATAATATTATTATATATGATTTAAGGAGAGAAGCATGGGTTCACGTGAATAACCAAAACAGGCCCTGGCATCGTTAGCTCCTAAGGCATGGAATTAACCTCGTTATTGTTTTAGTTTTGATATTGTTTTTAAATAAAAACCAATTTTGAAATATTTTTAAAATAAGAAAATTATGAAATATATTTAAATTCTAAAGAAAAAATTGTTTAAAGTTTGATATGATCATCAAAGTAAGTTAATATGTATATAGTATGGAAGAAAGCAGAAGTATCCCACAACATGAAGCACATTAATTTAATTGAGGAGGGTCGACTAAGGATGTACAATCCTTAGAAAAAATCCCTCATCATTAAACTCATGGGCAAACGACTAGTTTATCACTACCTAAAGAAGAAGACTCAAGAACTATGGAGGCTGGATGAAAACTATCCACCTATAGACCTTGGGGAAGATTATTACACCGTTAAATTAGCCAAGGAGGAAAGCATGAACAGAGTACTACATGGAGGTCCTTGGTTCATTAACGATTTTTTCTTATCAGTCTAGAAGTGGGTGCCTAACTTTGTGGCCACCAAAACAAATCAAAACTATACTGCCGTGTGGGTAAGACTACTGCAACTTCCAACGGAATTCTACGATGGTATAATCCTAACAAAGATCGGGAAGCATTGGTAAACTATTAAAAGTAGATACATGCACATCGACAATATTAAGGGGGAGATATGCCCGCTTGTGTGTGGAACTTCCACTGGAGCAACCTGTACAAAATTCCATACTGATTGGCCAACATAGGAAAGCTATACTTTATGAAGGAGAAGATTTCCTTTGTAAAACATGTGGGAGACTAGGGCACTCGATAAGAGTCTGCGCATATAGGGCCCCTAAAAACAACCTAAATGGGAGTATAGCACCATTGGAAATGCCAATAATTAAAAAAGACTCTACACACGAATGGATGACAATGTCTTTTCCCAGGAAGAGCAGGAATAAGGCAGCCAATCAAACCAAATTTAACGCTGGCCCATCGAATATCCCAGGTAAAACAGTTCCCACGTTTGATGCCATGACAGGTAAGTCCAATCCCCTTCAAGCTTTAACTGATAGTAATATGAACCTGTTAAAGTATCCTATTGCAGTCTCATCAAATGCATTAACGGACCAATGTGCGGACAATACTATGCTAACCATTGAACTTGGAGGCAAACCACCCAATGAAAGGAAAAGTGGTTTTACTAACCACCAAATAGAGCACAATATTTTGGAAAATGATAATACTAAATTAATAAAATAACTCCCCAATTTTGCATGGAAAATTGGCAATGCATGTTACAAGTGTCCAAAACGTGGCTGTAAATTACAAAGGTAATAGTTAACCAAATCTTTTGTCTCAAAACATGAAATTGGATTTACCTAAATCTCCAACCAATGAGATAGGCCTACTCTCTATTACCCCTACTAATAATAACCCTAACTCCGTAGTTAATATTACACCAACTAACAACATAACTCCACATCACACTCAACATGCAAAAGCTAGTCTAAATCCCCAATCCGTTATGCAACACATGGAAGTAGAAATTGAACAAGTGGCGGAGAGTAAATCCATGAAAGGTTTGGATATAACCCTCACGCAATCTTCTCCTACTCCTAAAATAGTTTAGGAAATCATTAATGATACTACTCCTCTCCCAAACGTTCCTTCTACTATAATATAATCCCACACCAACAATGTCTAGACCACCACTCACACTAAGAAGGCGATACCGTCTAATTCAACTACTCCACCTCTCCAGAAACCAAAACATGGACAACCTACCTCCATTACCTCCCCACCACCAGCCACTGCCATTTATTCATGCACAACCTCAGAGTCCACCCAACCATGTACCTCAGTCATGGGTGGAACTGGGACTTCAAGGACATGCAATCTCCTTCCAACTGGAGATAAACGGGCAGGAATCGATCTTAGTAATCCAAAACACACACTACCTTGCTCAGCTAATCTCCGAAGGGATGAACCTAGACATAAACAACTATGTCAACCAAATGTGGATGTCAAATATCCTCCGACCCCTAGCTCCCTCACTAAACCAGAACCTTGTTCAAAACATGCAACAAATGTGGAATCTTCCACACCACTCAAACCAAACCCTCCCAAAAAATGCTCCTCTCAACCTCCCCTTCTTTGCATCGGAGGACTTGATGTTACTCAACCCAATCTTCATACAGTGGTCTCCCCAACACATGCACGACCAAAAACAAGGTCAACAACCAGCACCAATGGAAGAACAAGCCCCAACTCCAAATATGCAAAACCAAGAAGGGGAACAGGAGGAAGAAGAAGAGGAGGACAATATGCCTCACTTGGGGGAACCAACAGTAGAATTTTCAAGCCTAATCGAGGTAAAAAAACTAATCTTCAAGGAGAGGCTAGAGAGGAAGTGTATCTTCAGTTGCCCAACCACTCTTTACAAATGCTCATTGGACATCCGTCCTCCCCAAGATCCAACTGCGGGGAAACATGTAGCTATAATGGTACCCTCCATAAGGAGAACCCCAACCACATCCTCAACAATAATCAATCAATGTATCAACCAAACAACATCATCATTTGGAATGTGAGGGGAGCAAATAATGCTAATTTTGAGAGGCATTTTCGAGAGCTCATGGATACGCATAGACCCTGTATGGTAGCACTGTTGGAGACCAAAATGGAAAGTCATGTCTCTATTCTGGATGATTTTCACTTCACTAAGATGATAGAAGTCCTGGCCATTGGGCAAGCTGGAGGGTTGGTTATTCTGTGGAACCATGATGTGTTGACGGTTAATAACTTCACTAGGAATGGTCAAGCTATACATGCAATGATAGAGGTAAAGTCTAAAATCCTTACTTAGATATTTACCACTGTTTATGCTGGTAATAATGTTTTATATAGACAATTATTATGGGAAAATATTCAACACACATTTGATCACTACAGTGGTCCGTGTTTAATTGGTGGTGATTTTAATGAAGTTGTAGACACGAGTGACAAATGTGGAGGTAGGTACATAAATCAGAAAAGAGCTAAATCCCTTATAAAATGTCTAGAATATTGTAATCTAGTGGATCTAGGGTTTAAGGGAAGTAAATACACTTGGTCCAACCATCGTAGGAAGAAGAGCCTAATTATGGAAAGACTAGATAGAGTTTACTCTAATGATAAATGGTTACAAGCCTATTCAAACGTAACAGTGACTCACCTGCCCAAACTACACTCGGATCACAACCCTATCCTAATTAATCTTAATAATATTATTAATAGGAACCATGCCAGACCCTTTAGGTTGGAGACATTTTGGTGCTCTCACCCAGATTTCCCCAAAGTGGTGTCCACTAGTTGGGCAAACAAGGATATAATGGAAGGGGTAGAACCGTTTCATAAAAACGTGAAAGAATGGAGAGGCATAACCTTTGGTAATATTTTTTCTAGGAAAAGAAAAAACTTAAATCGTATCAAGGTTATTCAAAACTCCTCAAAATACCATACAAGTCAATTCCTTAGAGACCTAGAAGTAAAACTTATCGAGGAATATGACACTATTCTTAAGTTGAAAGCGGATTATTGAAAATTACGCTCTAGGGTTAATTGGTTAAATGGTGGTGACGCTAACACTAGGTTATTTCATATTCAAGCTACTAATCGAAGACGTAAAAACAATATCGTGTTTTTTAAGGATAACACAGGGAAATGGATAGAGGACCAAAAATCCCTGATAGTAAGTTAAAAACTTATGAGATTCGAAGGGCAGTATTTTCATTTAAACCTACCAAGGCTCCTGGCCCTGATGCGTTGCACCCCTTCTTTTTCCAGAAATACTGCCCAATCTTAGGTAATAAGGTCATAAAGTTGTGTCAAAATTTTTTTGAGAGTTGAATTATGCCTCATGAAGTTAACAAAACTTACCTTTGCCTAATCCCTAAATTTAGTAATGCTAATCAGTTACAAAACTTCAGACCCATAAGTCTATGTAACACTTTGTACAAGGTTTTCACTAAAATCATTACCAATCAAATCAGGCCTTTTCTTAAACATTTCATTAATAATCAACAAGCTAGATTTATAAAAGATAGGCGGGCTAGTGATAATGCCATTATTGTTCAAGAGGTTCTAACACGTTTTATTGCCTGGAAAGGAAAGCAAACTTCATCCTAAAACTAGATCTAGAAAAGGCCTTTGATAAGTTAGAATGGTCTTACATTTACAGAACCCTCAAATATTTTAACTTTCCTCCCAAAATATCTGCCCTAATCCTTAGCTGTATTTCAACTAGTAGTATCTCCATTTTAGTAAATGGAAATAAAACGGAGGAATTCTGTCCTACTCGTGGTATTCGCCAAGGCGACCCCATGTCTCCTTATATTTTCATCCTGTGCATGGACATGCTCTCAAAAAATATAGAGCACCAAGTGGACACTCTTAGCTTGGACCCCATAGTTCTATCTAAGAAATGCCCACCCTTGTCACATTTGTTCTTTGCAGACGACCTAACCCTAATGGGTCGTGCATATACCAAAACCCTCAACACAATGTGGAATAGTATAGACACCTTGTGTCGTCTGTTGGGTCTTAATATAAATAAAGACAAATAAAAAATTATTGTCTCTAAGTCTTGTATTGATGCTCAAATAGATAAGGCCATGAACACTTTTGACATAAAGATTAGTGACTCCTTTGGTAAGTATCTAGGGTTTCCCATGCCTCACCTCCATCCTAGGCATAAAGACTATCAACCTATTATCGACAAAAAGCGAGCCAGACTAAACAACTGGAATGCTAAGTGGCTCAACATGACAGGCAGATGTACACTCATAACTTCTACTATTAATACAATTCCCAATCACCAAATGCAACTAGCCCTTCTTCCTGGTAAAAATCTAAAAGAAATTGATAAGATTCAACGAGATTTTCTATGGGATACCACTAGTGATAATAAAACAATTCACCTAGTTAATTAGAACATGGTTACCAATGATAAAGAAACTGGTGGTCTTGGCATAAAAAAAGTAAGTCAAAAAATCTAGCTTTATTAACCAGCCTTGCTTGGAGAACCCTCACTAACCCTACATCTCTCTGGGCTAAAGTCCTTACCAGCCTTCATACTAATAAATCGAGCGGAGGGTCTAACACCTGGAAGAGTCTTTTAAAAGGTTGGAATATTTGTAAGCAAGGAATAAGGTGGCCTATTAATCAATCCTCAGACATGAATCTATGGGACACAAACTGGATCCCTAACTACTCAAACCTTATATATAATATCATAGGCCCCCTCAACTATAAAGAGGATAGCTTAATGATTAAAGACATAATGGATAATAATAACTGGAACCTTAGGAAAATTTCCTTTGAACTTCCTCAAAGTATTATAACAAACATCCATTCCTTAATGCCTACTACTAATTCCCCCAAAAAACATGGTCTCATTTGGAGCACAAAACCTAGTGGGTTGTTTACCACAAACTCTTGTTACAAATTAATTGAACCACAATCCACCCCTAATGCTTTATTTAATTAGCTCTGGGGAGCCAAGTGCCCCAGGAAAATAAAATTCTTCCTGTGGAAATGCTACCATACACGCCTTCCTACTAGAGAATTCCTCAGTAAAATTGGTATTAATATCGACACAAACTGCCCCGTTTTCACACTAAGGAAACTATACTCCACATTTTTTGTGAATGTATAATTGCTAAAAATATTTGGCAGTCATTGGGTGTGGACATCAACGCTATAGCTCATTTTGATCATTGGGTAAACTTCCTAAGAACTAGAAACCCTAGGCATAATTTTAAGCATGTCACTTAGGCAGAAATATTCCCCTTTGCAATATGGGAAATATGGGAAGCGAGAAATAATAACAACGTGAACAACACTAGCACACCCATTAATACAAAGCATATCCTCAACCAGGACTTGGAGTATCACTTCCTAACTTCAAAGCCTTCTACTAACAATACCAAATTTAAAATACAAGTTAGATGGTAGCCCCACCTGTCACGACCCAAATTCCAACTCAGGTCGTGATGGCGCCCGACACCGGAGTCGGGCAAGCCAACATCAGTTTACTAGCGAGATTACTTTACTTATTTAAATATTTAAGTGCTTGAAAAATTTTAGATTTAGAATCATTTAAAGAAAACGGTCAAGTGATGCAACTTGATTAAATGAACTCAAAAGATCGTTTGCCAACATATGTTGTGTAGCCAAAGATATTAGAAAAACCAACTACGCGTGCCAAGACCTAGTGTCACAAGTCCACAGGCGACTAGTGGAATATATAAAGAAGAAAAAATAAATATACAATTGTCTGAAAGGGGTAGACAAAAATATTCAAAAATAATAGAAACTCCACAGTGCTGCTGAGGAACGCCGGGAAGAACAACTCACCGTGTAGTCTAGTCCAGTAAGTACTCTGACGATCGCGCTCGGGTATGATAACCAGATGCACCAACCTCAGAACCTGTACAATTAAGTACAGAAACGTAGCATGAGTACATATAAACAAATATGTACCCAGTGAGTATCCCGTCTAAACTCGAAGAAGTAGTGACGAGAGGTAGACGTATTACTCACTAGGGTCATTAGCAATAATATAATTAAACAGGTTTAATCAGGATTAGCAATTATGGAAATCAAGTAGACATGGAATATCAAGTATATGAACTGCCACCTACCGCAAGTGTCAAATAACAACATTAATACAAGTCCAAGCCCCCCTACCACATAGAACAATTCATTTGATAATATTAATAAGACTCTCAGTCAAATACATAGCATATAGTATGCCGAGGCGTACGGCCAAAGCGACACAAAAATTTAGATGTGCACTGCCGAAGGGTCGAACGGTTCGAACCATAGATGCATCTATTACCCCGCTCGCGAATCGATCGTGCGACGCGGTTGACATAATATAAGGCTACCCCACTCACGAATCATACATGCGACGGGTGCTCGTATACATACACAGAATTGTCAGGAAATTCAGGAAATATGGAGTTCATACTTGGAAAAACAAGAATCATGGCAACAACAAGATTTAATGTAACCTTCCATTTTCTCATGCTAATTTCAAGGATAATAATCGCCTAGGAATACATGCAGGGATACAAATAAGGTATATAAGCATGCTTGTGAGTCCTAAAGACTACCCGTCATAACATAGTAGTAGCTACGCACAGATTCTCGTCACCTCGTGCGTGCGTAGCCCCCGCAAATAATGATAATTCAATCATTTATAATTACCTATGGGGACAATTCCATCTTACAGGGTTAGAAAAGAGACTCACCTCGCGTAAAACCTACTTCCCGGGTCAAGAACGCGCCCGAAACTCCAAACTCTACACCTGAGGACTCGAAACTAGTCAAATATTATATAAATACGTTAATGTACACTCAAAAGTATGAAATTCTCTTACTAGCTTAGCTAATTCATCTTTCTTGAAGAAATCCCAAAATACACCCCCGGGCCCACATGCTCGGATTTCGGAAATTTTCGAAGAAAACACTCACTCATGGCCTAAGGGTCATTAATATATAGTTTTTACATGATTTCATGGTAGAAAAGTGGTGAAATCCCTAAAGTTCATCAACCTTAGGTTTTCACCCTAACCCATTTGATTTCTACTAATTAGGTGTTAATCTACCTAAGATTTAGTGTAATAATCTAACATTTAAATGGAAGTTACTTATCTTTTAGTAGCTAGGCCGAATACCCTCTTGAAAGCTCTCAAAATCGCCAATGGAGGAGAAGAAAGTGGTGAAAAATGGTAAAGTCCCGAATTAAATGGGGTCACTGCCTTCAGTGACCTCGCACCTGCGGCTCGAGGATCGCACCTGCAGTCCCGCACCTGCGGTCCCGCACCTGCGAGCCATTGGTCGCACCTGCGGATTTTGGCAAGGAGCCTAGGGATCACATCTGCGGTAGAAATTCCGCACCAGCGGACCCGCTCCTGCGGAGAAGGGTCCGCACCTGCGAAGGTAGGAATTTCCTCCTGGGAGTCGCACCTGCGAGGCCTCGACCGCAGGAGCGGTCTCACACCTGCGACATCGGAAACCGCACCTGCGGTCACACCAGACCTGGTGCACCAGCAGCTAAAACTGCTGGTTTTTGGCTCTGTTTGGTGTCTAGGAGGCACCTGGGCTCACCTGAGCCCCCGTGCAAATATACCAACAAGTCCTAAATCATATTATGGACTTGCTTGAGCCTTCGGAACACCCAAAATCACGCTAAAACTCAAAATCACTCCTCAAAACCCCTAGAATCAAATTTAAAAATTTTCAAGTTCTTGAATTCGGTTTCAATGCGCCGAACCGACCTATACTACTCGGAATGACACCAAATTTTTCAAGCAAGTCATAAATGAAATAACGGAACTATTTCCGGTCTCGGAATTCCGTTCGGACCTCGATAACTCAAAAACACGTTCCAAACCAAATTATGAACTTAAGGAAACTCTATTTTTGCTATTTGGTGTCGAAACGCTCCCGGGTCATCCAAAACCCGTTCCGGACATACGCACAAGTCCGAAATCATCATATGAAGCTACTGGAATCGGCGAAACTCGATTCCGAGGTCGTTTAATCCGAATGTTGACCGAAGTCAAACTTGACCTTAAAAGCCAAATCTTAAGGAACCAAGTGTTCCTATATTACGCTATACACTTCTGAATCCCGAACCACCCGTCTCCGCGAGTCTTGCAGATCGATACAGAGACGTCTGTATTTATCTTCGGGAGGCTATAGGGTGTTAAGAAATCTCTCTTTATTCTTATTCTATCGTGCAGTTGATGGTCTTACTAAATCTCATTCTTCTATTCTCTCACAGATGGTGAGGACTCGGGCAGCTGATATTCCAGACTCGGGAGATGTCGCTACCCCCGCCGGGGGAGGGCACCGACACGAGGTAGGGGACGAGGGCGTCCTAGAGTTTCTCTATTATCACCTCTAGAGGATCCTATCATCGAGGAGCAGGACGAGATACCTCCAGCAGATCCTGCCCTAATAGATTTCATGGGTGCACCAAGCTTTCATGAGATCAGAAGTGTGCCGCTACCATACACGCCTTCCTACTAGAGCATTCCTCAGTAAAATTGGTATTAATATCGACACAAACTGCCCCGTTTGCAAGGACACTAAGGAAACTATACTCCACATTTTTTGGGAATGTATAATTGCTACAAATATTTGGCAGTCATTGGGTGTGGACATAAACTCTATAGCTCATTCTGGTCACTGGGTAGACTTCCTAAGAACTAGAAACCCTAGGCATAATTTTAAGATGTCACTTAGGAAGAAATATTCCCCTTTGCAATATGGGCAATATGGCAAACGAGAAATAATAACAACGTGGATAACACTAGCACATCCATTAATACAAAGCATATCCTCAACCAGGATTTGGAATATCACTTCCTAACTTCAAAGCCTTCTACTAACAATACCAAATTCAAACTACAAGTTAGATGGCAGCCCCCCCTCCCCCCCAAAAAAAATTGGTATAAACTCAATTTTAATGTTGTGTTTGACCAGAACTCACTCCAGGGGGGTGTTAGTGGAATAATTCGTAACTCAAAAGGAGATTGGATACTAGGCTACTATGACAAACATAACACCATATCTCCGATACAAGCTGAACTCCAAGCATTTCAGCGGGCACTTCAAGTCATCATCCATGAAAAATCGAAGTGGAAACAGATGCAACAGAGGTCATAAGATTCCTTCATGATGATTATCCTACTTACACTGACTTAATTTATAAATGCAGGGTGTTAATGGAGAAGGCAACCAACTAAGGGGAGATCACAATGAAGCATAACTTCAGGGAAGGAAACATGGTCGCTCATCTACTAGCAAGATAAGCTTTAATTTCTCCTACTTGTAATAAACTTTGTTTCTTTAGGGTTCCTCCTGTCTTTGCAATGGATGTGTTTGGCAAAGATCAGGATGGTTTTGTGTACTATCGAACTTCCTCGGCAAAAGTATGTAGTAACTTAGCAGCACTAGGCAATGAATGTGCCCTAGAAGGCATTAGTATCCCCTTGAGGGAAGTATGTATGAACGATAACGCTATGGGTCCGATACCCTAGCAGACTATCCTTGTTTTTGTTTGTTATTATATATATAAATATCTTATCGTTCAAAAAAAAGTAATAGTGCAGTAATTAAAAGAAGATGTCATCGGACATATATATAGTAAATAAATTAATGTTTAAACTTTAAAGTATGTATAAGACGTTCTTTGGGCATATGATATACATAACTCAAACGCGTATGAGACGAAAAAAATAGGTTTTCTCCAAAAGTATTTAATTTTAGCCAAGTATAATAGTATATTTGGTCAAACTTCTAAAAATTTTAAAAAGTACTTTTCTTAAAAGTGCTATTCAAAATAGTAGTTTTAGTGAGAAACAATTTATATTTGGATAATTAATTTGAAAAATATTTTTTGAACAATAATTAATATTTGGCTAAGCTTTTAAAAAGTACTTTTAAGTGTATTTTATCAAAAATACTTTAAAAATATTTTCGGGAGAAGCTATTTTTTTTTCTTTTGCTTTTAATTAAAATAAGTTTTTTTTTCTTCTAAAAGCTTTGGTCAAACACTTTAACATTAGAAAAAAAAAACTTAAAAATACTTTTTTGGCAAAAAGAAGCACGGTCAATTGCAGAAGGAATTCTTACTTAGTTGTTATATTATAAACTTATTTCCTCCTACTAAAGAGATTATCACTTATTTACATTTCATATACAAATATACCTTTAATAACAGGGTATTTATTTGGTAATAACCAATACACACGCCTATACCCTACCCAAAAAACTGGGTAATTTCGTCCAGAAAAATCGACCGATATCGGTCAGAATTTGAGGAAAAGCGATCGATTTTTGATCACTTTTAATTAGTCAAAAATATAATGGTCGTTAAGGTGTTGCGATCGAAATCGGTCGCAATTTTTCGACCAAAAACAGTCGCAATATTCAATGCGTTGACTGACAACCAAATTATATACCAACCGAAATCGGTCGGTATTAATTAAATTTTTATTTATTTATTTTTCAAATAGCGACCGACATCAGTCAAAATTTTAAATGTATAATAATTTTATAATTATTTGCAAATTGTAATAAACTGACCGAAATCGGTCGGTATACTAAAAACAAATAATTTACATTCAAAATCGGTCAAAAAATTCAAGAATCTGGAGATTTTATTTGAAATTTTTGACCGAATTCGGTCGGAAAATTTGAATTTCTGGGGGGGGGGGGAATGAGATTTCTGACTGATTTTGGTCGGTTTTCTAGGTAAAAAACTGGGCAGAATATGCCTACTTTTAAACTACACCACCTGCCAATTACAACCAATATCCATCCTATAATGGCAGCATTACATTGCTGTCATTCAACCATAATTAAACAACAACAACGACAATTAACCAACAATGACAATTAACCAACAACAATTAACCAAAAATAATAATTAACCAACAACAACGCTAATAACAACCACAACAACAATGCTAATAATAACAACAACCATAACAACAACTACACAAATGTTCAATAACAAAATAATGTCAACAGTACAATCATCATTCAAAACTATTCCCAACTAAATATTCACAAGTTCAAGACTTTGTTTAGCAATATACACCATTCAATGAGTGTTTTATATTTCATCATCTCCATCTTCACTACTAGAACCTTCATCTTCGGCATGGTTCGAAGGATCACGACGAGAAGGATTAACATATGGGGAAGGCTCACGAGACCGGGGAATGTGGAAAGCACCACTAGCAAGAAGATTGGCCAGCTGACCTTGAAGGAGATTAAATTGTTCATCCCTCTTTTCTAGTTGAACTTGAAGGGTACCAAATAGTTCATATCTCTTTTTTTCTCTAGCCTTTGTCTCTTCAAACGGTGCTGTCAGCTTTGCGATCTTCTTTTCTATAGACGAGATAGTCGGCCTATCAATTGCCTAGACTTGGGCGGAAGTCCCTATACCTTGTAATCCAGCCCTGTAGCGCCGAAATGATCTCTCTGGAAGGCCGTATGCTATACCCTTATTAGGACCACTAACAACATCCAATCATATCCTCTGCGCTTCTTCGTTTGAAAAGGGTGGTCGCACGCCTTGCTCATTCGGTGGCAAGCTCTCAGTGTACTCCTCTACTTTAATCTTGTAGCGACTCTTTATTTAGAAGATAGAAAATTATTAACTATATAATATTATAAATATTTATAGTAGTTATGAAACTTACATATGCAGTCTCCGCCCGATCCTCGATGCATCTGGTTGAATCTGTCAGTGCTTTCTTCTTCCGGATGTGAGTCTCCATGAAGAACTCAACATGAGTCATCTTCCTCCCATATTTTATTTTCATACAAATATAATAAAACATGTTACTAAATTAAAAATATAAATATAGGTTAATAAAAATAGATGTAAATATTTCAAGGAATTACCAGTAGTCTCCTCGCAGTCCTCATGCTCCTTGCACCCACACAGTGCAAGGAGCCACCATTCTCAGATGCTCGGGCCTTCTTTCCCTGTTCACTCCTCTTCTTGAATTTTTTGGTGGTCCATTGCCTCAGTAGATCCTCCCATAAATGCGGTAGAAACCATGAAGACTTCTTTCTCTTCTTTCGAGCAGAGCAGAAGGAATCAGATAGTCTCTTACGACATTTGAACACAAAATTTGCACAAACTTCACTGTTATACCGGTCCTCTCAGGCACACTTAGTCTGCAAATAAAGTATGTAACATTAGATGAAAATATTATTAATATAATGCTTAAATAGATAAGAATTGTATTAAAGCCTTAAATTTGTTGAAAATTTGCTGCACGAGCTCCGGTGAAAAGTCACTCCAAGTCGCATATGGTGCATCATACAACCGACCAAGAGCTTAAGTGATTATCTTTATAGTTTGATGATTAGATATAAACCTGAAACATAGCAACTACATTAAATAAATTAAAAATATAAATATAGGTCAATAAAAATAGATGTAAATATTTCAAGGAATTACCAGTAGTCTCCTCGCAATCCTCATGCTCCTTGCACCCACACAGTGCAAGGAGCCACCATTCTCAGATGCTCAGGCCTTCTTTCCCTGTTCACTCCTCTTCTTGAATTTTTTGGTGGTCCATTGCCTCAGTAGATCCTCCCATAAATGCGGTAGAACCCATGAAGACTTCTTTCTCTTCTTTCGAGCAGAGCAGAAGGAATCAGATAGTCTCTTACGACATTTGAACACAAAATTTGCACAAACTTCACTGTTATACCGGTCCTCTCAGGCACACTTAGTCTGCAAATAAAGTATGTAACATTATATGAAAATATTATTAATATAATTCTTAAATAGATAAGAATTGTATTAAAACCTTAAATTGGTTGAAAATTTGCTGCACGAGCTCCGGTGAAAATTCACTCCAAGTCGCATAGGGTGCATCATACAACCGACCAAGAGATTAAGTGATTATCTTTATGGTCTGATGATTAGGTATGAACCTGCAACATAGCAACTACATTAAGTAAACAAGAGTAGCTATTATAATTCAACAAAAATAAAGACGTAATACTTTGATTTTGGAGAAGTGGTGGGCAGAGGTGGTGGTGGAGGAGCAGTGGTGGGGCGGTAGTGGTGGCGGAGGCGCAATGGTGGCGGAGAAACAACGGTGGCATGGGAGAGACGAAGTGGGGATTTTGATTTTGGGTGAGAAGGGAGTGGTGAGGTGATTTAGGTGGGATTTGGGAAGAATTTCCTGACGTGGAAAAAGGAGTGAGAGAAAGAGTAAATAGAAAAATGGGGAAGAAACCCGTTGGGGCTTCCCTTAATTATAAATATCCGACCGAAGTCCGTCGAAAATTTCGGTCGGTATTATTAAACACACTTTGACCGTTTGACTAGACATTACCGGCCGAAATCGGTCGGTAATTGATTTTTAAATTATTTTTACAATTAATTTAATTACATTTCCGATTGAATTCGGCCAATTTTTGTCAAATTATAATGTTAATATTTAACACACACACACACACACACACATATGTATGTGTGTGTGTGTTTTAATTACTTATATATTTGTGTATGTGTTTTTTTTAATTACTTATATATGTGTGTATGTGTTTTTTTAATTACTTTTATATGTGTATATGTGTTTTGTTTAATTACTTTAGTTGGTCGATAACTTATTTTAAAACACTATATTCTCCAATCGTGTGATTTAATATAACACTACATCTTATATATATACTACACTATACTATATATACATCTTATATAGCCTATATACTATATATTTAGTGTGTGTGTGTATATATATATAAATTGAATATAGGTTTTATATATATACTATACTATACTATACTATACTATACTATATATACATCTTATATATAGTTCTATAAGATGTAGTGCTACTAGTTGTAGCACTACATCTTATAGAACTATATATAAGATGTATATATAGTATAGTATAGTGTGTGTATATATATGTAAGATATATTCGATATTAAATATTGAATATTACAATTTAGGATGTTATATCAATTAAATATTATGTACATATATATATATATGTGTGTGTGTGTGTATATATATTATAGATAAGATATATTATAGATAGGATAGTGTCCATATAAGAGTAATTAAAACAAACACACACACACACACACACACACACACACACATATATATATATATATATATATGTTTAGACAGTTTAGACATTTTATGATGTGTTGGGGTCGTTTGGTTCGGGTTCGGAATGATTGTAGTGAGAATTGAAACACTTAATCTCTTAAATTAGCCTTATAGTTGGAAAAGTCAACTAGGAGTTGACTTCTTGGTAAACAACCTCAGAATGCGGATTTTATAGCTCGGATAGCTTCGTTAGGTGATTTGGGACATAGGAGTGTGTTGGGAATTAAGTTTTGATGTCCGGTGTAGAATTATGCTTGAATTGGCGAAAGTTAGTTTTTGGTGATTTTTGGTCGGCAGTGAAAAATAGGCTATCTGGGTCGGAATGGAATTCCGAAAGCTGGAGCAGGTTCGTAATGTCATTTTGGATATGTGTGCAAATTTTCAGGTCAATCGGAGGTGGTTTGGAAGGTTTCGGCATCGTTGGTGGAATTTAGAAATTTCAAAGTTCATAGGCTTGAATTTGATGTGATTTTGGTATTTTTGCATTTTTTTGGTGTTCCGAGGGCCCGAATAAGTTTGAATGAGGTTATGGGATGTGTTAGCATGTTTGGTTGGGGTCCCGGGGACCTCGGGTGTGTTTCTGGAGGTGAATGGACCAAGTTCAAAAATTGGGAAGTGGCAGTTTTGCTGGTGTTTTGCAGGACTGGTTTTTCTCCTATGCGATCGCGGGGAATTGTATGCGATCGCATAGGCTTGTTTGGAAGGCAGCATGATTCTTCTATGCGATCTCCTTCATGGGTCCGCGATCGTGTGGGTGAGGGAAGTGAGAGCTGTGCGATCACGTGGGCTCTTGTGCGAACGCATAGGGTGTGGGCGCATGGGCTGGGCTGGGTGAGCTAATTCTGTGCGAACGCGGGGTATGGGCAGCAATCACGTGGGGGAGCTTGGTCTGTGCTATGCGATCACATTTCTCCTCACGCGAACGCACTGAGTAAGACCCAAAAATCTGGGCAGTATATTTAAATAGTCCATCCGCGACCCTTCACCACTTTTTCACCATTTTTGAACCGGATTGAAGCTTTTGAGAGAGAATTTTGAGGAAACCAAAGGGGAATCACTTGAAGATAATATTCTTGACTTCATAACTCGTTATTATACTGATTTCTAAGCAATTTCATCTGAAATAAAACCCAAATTGGGGGAGTAAGGGCATGGGAATTTGGAGACTTTAAATGGGAATTTGAGGGGTCAATTGGAGTCCGATTTTGGTGTTCTTGGTATGTATAGACTCTTGGGAGGATGAAGATTCTTGTGGAGTAAATTTTATCGAATTCTGAGACATGGGCTCGGGGTCGGGTTTGACCAATTTCGGGAATTGTGCCTAGTTTTGATAGTTTTCGATTGACTTTCGTCTCCCTAGCATATTTTGATGTTATTAATCTGATTTTGATAGACTCGGGGCTTTTGGGAGCCGATTCGAGGGGCAAGAATATTGCGGAGTAGCTTTACGGGTTGGTTTGAGGTAAGTAATAATTTTAAATCTTGTCCTGAGGGTATGAAACCCCGGACTTAGCATTTTCTTACTGTTTTTAGAGTGACGCACACGCTGGATGACGAGTGTTTGGCGTGCACTAATGGGGAATTTGAAATCGTTTCTTCTCGAGGAAACTATTGAGTTGCGTAACTGCTTTTAAACCACATGATAAATCATATTTTTTATGCTTTTGATTTATTTGGGTTGTAAGCCATGTGTTGGGCCTTGTGCCGACCTGTTTAAACCCCTTGGGGGCTGTTTTATGATATTCTCTCCGTTGTTATTATGATTTACACTCATTCATTCATGTTAAACTATTTTTGATACTCAGACTTGTTTATATTAATTCATGATATAAAAGCTGTTTTGGGTCGAGAACCCCGTTTATTTATGGCCCGAGTGGCCGCTTGAGAGTTTCTGACTGAGTGAGGTCGAGATCCAATATTGTGAGGATAAGATGGATCGGGCTGCACGCCGCATCATGTTACACTGTTTTGATATGTGAAAGGCCGAGTGCCAGAGTGATTGATGCCATGAATTGGCTTGTTATAGCGCTTGGGCTGTAGGAGCCCCTCCGGAATCTGTACACCTCCAGTGAGCGCAAGTACCTACTAAGTGCGAGTGCCGAGTTCTGAGTGACGAGTGATTGGGAGGAATGAGTGACTGTGAGGTTGCCCGAGGGGTTGATACTAAGTGATTGTGAGGTATGCTGAGTGAATGATTCTGAGTGATGATTTGCCCGAGGGGCGGTTTATGATACTCGCTTTTCCAGAGTAACTATTTATGATTTATTTCATCTTTAAACTAATACTTCTTGGGTATTTTACCAAAATCACTGGAAATCACACCTGTTCAAAGGATTTTTACTGAAACTGGCTTTTAAAGAATATTGACTAAATGTATACACTGTTGGAAATCCATATTTTACTTATTGTGATTCGATGATTTGCTCCTATGTGTTTCTTACTGTTCAAACCTGATTTATTTTCATTACTATTGAGTTGGCGTACTCACCATTACTCCCTGCCCTTCTGTGTGCAGATTCAGGTGCTGGTACCGAGCATTAGTTATCTATTTCCGTGCGGAGCCGGATTCGGGACATAGAGGTAGATGTTCAGCGTCCATAGCATCTCTGTTTCCCTTTCTTATTTTGTACTTAGTTATTCATTCCGAGATTTTGTATTATAACAGTAGAATTTTTGATATTATTCTTAAATGCTCATGACATGTTGGCTCCGAATCATGGGGATGGTTGTAGACTGTTTAACTTGTTTTGCTTTGCTTAAAAATTCAGAGTTTTATATATGCGTTTATGAAATTTTGGTAATGATTTTTGGGAAATTTTGCAAAGGAAAATGTAAATATGTGATTGTTGGCTAGCCTAGTTCCACGATAGGAGCCATGACGACCGGTTTAGGATTTGGGGTCGTGAAAAGTTGGTATCAGAGCCCTAGGTTACATAGGACTCAACGGTCTTGAGCAGGTTTAGTAGAGTCTTGCGAATCGGTACGGAGACGTCTATACTTATCTTCGAGAGGCTACAGAACTCTTAGGCAAAATATCTCATTTTCTTGAATTCTGTCGGGCCATTCTATTGAGTCTGGAAATCTAAACTTCTGTTGTTTCATTCTCTCACAAATGGTGAGGACACACGCTACTGATCAGGGTCACCAAACACCAACTAGACCAGCGAGAGGTCGAGGTCGTGGTAGAGGTAGGGGACCAGCCCGTGCAGCAGCCAGTGCAATACCAGTTGATCCCCCTACTATTCAGGATCAGGTTCCCGCCGCGGATATTCCAGCGAGACAGGCTCAGGTACCGGCAGTGTCCATTGTTATTCCGGGTCTTTAGGAGACCCTGGCTCAGATCTTGACCGTATGTACCAGCCTTGCTCAAGCGGTTGCTGTATCCTCTTCTGCACCTACATCTCAGGTCGGGGGAGGCACTCAGACTTTAGCTGCCCGGACACTTGAGCAGGTTGTGCAGGGCCTGCAGACACCGGGGGCAGTTCCAGCCCAACCGGCTGTTCGAGTTCAAGACTTCGTGGTTCCAGCTATGCCAGATGATAAGCAGCGTAGGCTGGAGAGATTTAGTAGACTTCAGCCTCCGACATTCAGTGGTGCTGAGGGCGAGGATGCCCAGGGTTTTCTGGATAAGTGTCAGAGGATGCTTTGTACTGCTGGGATTCTGGAGACCAGTGGGGTCTCATTTGCTACATTTCAGTTTTCTGGTGCTGCTTTCACTTGGTGGGAGTCTTTTGAGAGGCGTAGGCCTGTTGGTTCAGCACCCCTCACGTGGCAGCAGTTCTCTACTATCATTTTGGAGAAATATGTCCCTTTGTCCCACAGGGAGGAGCAGCGCAGGCAGTTTGAGGAGTTGCGTCAAGGAGAGCTATCGGTGACGCAATATGAGATGCATTTTTCACAGTTGGCTCGTCATGCTACTAAGTTAGTCCCTACTGATAGGGAGAGAGTATCAGGTGCTACCTTCAATCAGGTTGTTGATATTGCTCGAGATATTGAGTCTGTTCGCCGTCAGGAGCGAGATGATAAGGAGGCCAAGATGCCTCGTGGATCTGGCAGTTTCAGTGGTACTCCTTCCAGGGGGCAGTTTCAGCACAGTAGAGAGCGCCCATTTAGGCCTCCTCAGCCAGTTCTCCCACTTACAACGGTGCATCATCGGGGTAGGGTCCCCGCAGTTCTCATCCAGGGCTCATCATTCAGTGCTCTCCCAGTCCAGAGTTCATCTCGGGCACCATCTATTCAGGGTTCCTCCATGCATGGTTCTTCAAGTGGTTATCCTGGTTCCAGGGGTTCGCTTCAGTCCCCATCTCCAGCTCCAGGGAGTTGCTTTGAGTGTGGAGAGTTTGGACATGTATGGAGGCAGTGTCCTCGTCGCCCTGGTAGTTCTTCTTAGTAGAGGGAGCATCCCTCGACTTCAGCTCCAACCACTTCACCACCCGCCCAGGCAGCTAGGGGTGGAGGTCAGGCAGCTAGGGGCTGCCCTAGAGGGGGAGGTCGAACAGTTGGAGGTCAAGCCCGTATCTATACACTTCCAGCCAGGCCAGATGCTATAGCCTCCGATGCAGTGATCACAAGTATTATCTTAGTCTGTCACCGAGATGCTTTGGCTTTATTTGACCCTGGTTCCACATACTCTTATGTTTCGTCGTATTTTGCTAACTTTCTTGGATATGCCCGGTGAGTCTTTAGTTACATCTGTTCATGTGTCGACTCCGGTGGGTGATACTATTGTTGTAGACCGTGTGTATCAGTCATGTGGGATATCTATTGGGGGTGTGGAGACCCATGTGGACCTATTGTTACTCAACATGGTAGAGTTTGATGTGATATTGGGCATGTATTGGCTATCTCCATGTCATGCTATTCTTGATTGTCACGCTAAGACCGACCTTGGCTATGCCTGGAGTTCCGAGGGTTGTGTGGAGAGGTTCTACTGAGTATGTACCTAGCAGGGTGATTTCTTACCCGAAGGCTCAGTGTATGGTTGAGAAGGGATGTTTATAGTATTTGGATTTTGTGAGGGATGTTAGTGGTGAGACTCCTGATGTTGATTCTGTTTCCGTGGTCCGTGACTTTCACGGACCGTATTTCATGCAGACCTGCCAGGCATGCCACCTGACAGGGATATAGACTTTGGTATTGACCTGGTGCCAGGCACTCAGCCTATTTCTATTCCACCTTATCATATGGCACCAGCGGAGTTGAAGGAATTGAAAGAACAACTTCAGGAACTCCTAGATAAGGGTTTCATTCGTCCTAGTGTGTCACCTTGGGGTGCACCAGTGTTTTTTGTGAAGAAGACGTATGGTTCTATGCGTATGTGCATTGATTATCGAGAGCTGAACAAGGTTACGGTGAAGAACCGATATCCTTTGCCTCATATTGATGATTTGTTTGACCAGCTTCAGGGAGCCAGAGTGTTCTCTAAGATTGACTTGAGATCCGGGTACCATAAGTTGAATATTCTGGACTCTGACATCCCGAAGACTGCTTTCAGGACCAGATATGGTCATTATGAGTTTCTTGTTATGTCCTTCGGGCTGAACAATGCCCCAACAGCCTTTATGCACTTGATGCATAGTGTATTCCGGCCTTATCTTGATTCCTTCATCATCATGTTTATTGACGACATCTTAGTATATTACCGGTCTCGGGAGGATCATGAGCAGCATCTGAGGGTTGTGCTTCAGACATTGAGGGAGAAAAAGTTGTATGCAAAGTTTTCGAAGTGTGAATTCTGGCTTGATTCAGTTGCATTTTTAGGCCACGTGATGTCTTGTGATGGGATCAAGGTAGATCCGAAGAAGATAGAGGTGGTGCAGAGTTTTCCTAGACCGTCATCAGCTACCGAGATCCGCAGCTTCCTTGGTTTGGAAGGGTACTATCGCCGTTTCGTAGAGGGATTTTCATCCATTTCGGCACCTATGACCAGACTGACCCAGAAGGGTGCTCAGTTCAGGTGGACTGAGGAGTGCGAGGAGAGCTTTCAGAAGCTCAAGTCGGCTTTGACTACAACTCCAGTGTTGGTTTTGCCTACGGGGTCAGGTTCTTATACAATTTACTATAATGCTTCTAGAGTTGGCTTGAGAGCGGTATTGATGCAGGATGGTAGGGTGATTTCCTACACGTCTAGACAGTTAAAAGTGCATGTGAAGAATTATCCAGTGCTTGATCTTGAGCTAGCAGCCATTGTCCACGCCTTGAAGATTTGGCGTCATTATTTGTGTGGAGTGCATTGTGGGATTTTCACGGATCATCGTAGTTTGCACTATCTGCTTAAGCAGAAGGACTTGAATTTGCATCAGAGGAGATGGTTGGAGCTTCTCAAGGATTATGACCTTACTATTTTTTATCATCCGGGGAAGGCCAATGTAGTGGGCGATGCCCTGATAGTAGAGCGGAGAGTTTAGGGAGTCTAGCCTACCTTCCAGCAGTAGAGCGGCCTTTAGAACTTGATGTTTAGGATTTAGTAGGTCAGTTGGTGAGATTGGATTTGTCAGAGCATCCATGGGTATTGGCTTGTGTAGCCTCCAGGTATTCTCTTTATGATCATATTAGAGCACGCCCGTATGATGATCCACACTTGCTCGTTCTTCAGGACAGGGTCCGTCGCGGTGATGCCAAGGATGTGGTTATTGGTGATGATGGGGTCATGAGGATGCAGGGTCAGATTTGCATGCCCAATGTGGATGGGCTTCAAGATTTGATTCTAGCTGAGGCCCATAGTTCGCGGTATTCCATCCATCCGGGTGCCACAAAGATGCATCAGGATCTGAGACAACATTATTGGTGGAGGCGGATGAAGAGGGATATTGTTGAGTTCGTTGCTCGGTGTCTCAACTGTCAGCAGGTCAAGTATGAGCACCAGAGACCGGGTGGATTACTTCAGAGGTTAGATATTTCGGAGTGGAAGTGGGAGCAGATCACCATGGACTTTGTAGTTGGGCTCCCACAGACTTTGAGGAGGTTTGATGCTATATGGGTCATTGTGGATCGGCTGACCAAGTCTGCACACTTCATTCCTGTTAGTACTACTTATTCTTCGGAGAGGTTAGCCGAGATTTACATCAGGGAGATTGTCTGATTGCATGGGGTTCCAGTTTCTATCATTTTTGACAGAGGTACTCTGTTCACATCTCAGTTTTGGAGAGCCGTGCAGAGAGAGTTGGGTACTCAAGTTGAGTTGAACACAACGTTTCATTCTCAGACCTACGGGCAGTCGGAGCGTACGATTCAGATTTTGGAGGATATGTTACGTGCATGTGTCATTGATTTTGGGGGTTCATGGGACCAGTTTCTGCTACTAGCGGAGTTTGCATATAATACTAGCTATCAGTCCAATATCCAGATAGCTCCATATGAGGCCTTGTATGGTAGGAGCTGTAGATCTCTGATTGGTTGGCTTGAGCTGTGCGAGGCTAGGTTATTGGGCACAAAATTGGTGCAGGATGCGTTGGATAAGGTGAAGTTGATTCAGGAGCGACTTCGCACAACGCAATCTAGGCAGAAGAGTTATGCGGACCGAAAGGTCCGGGATGTGTCTTTCATGAAGGGAGAGAAGGTACTGCTAAAGGTGTTACCCATGAAGGGTGTTATGAGGTTCGGGAAGAGGGGAACGCTGAGTCCCTGGTTCATTGGGCATTTTGAGGTGCTTCAGAGGATTGGAGAGGTGGCTTATAGACTTGCCTTGCTACCCAGCTTATCGAGTGTCCATCCGGTGTTCCATGTGTCGATTCTTCGGAAGTATATTGGTGATCCATCTCATGAATTGGACTTCAGCACGGTTCATCTCAAGGGTGATATGTCATATGAGGTAGAGCCAATGACTATTTTGGGTCACCAGGTCAGGAATTTGAGATCCAAGGATTAGCTTCAGTAAAGGTGCAGTGGAGAGGACATCCAGTGGATGAGGCCACTTAGGAGACCGAGCGGGATATACGGAGCAGATATCCTCACTTGTTTGAGGCCCCAGGTATGTTTCTAGACCCGTTCGAGGACAAACCTTTGTTTAAGAGGGGGAGAATGTAACGACCCGACCGTCGATCCGTAGAATTTGCCCCATTATTCTTGTTTATGCCCTTTCATGCATTGTTTATACTGTTTATGATGTGTTGGGGTCATTTGGTTCGGGTTCGGAATGATCGTTGTGAGAATTGAGACACTTAGTCTCTTAAATTAGCCTTATAGTTGGAAAATTCAAATAGGAGTTGGCTTCTTGGTAAACGACCTCAGAATGCAGATTTTATGGCTCGGATAGCTTTGTTAGGTGATTTAGGACTTAGGAGTGTGTTCGGAATGAAGTTTTGATGTCCGGTGTAGAATTAGGCTTGAATTGGCGAAAGTTAGTTTTTGGCGATTTCCGGTTGGTAGTGGAAAATAGGCTATCCCGGGTCGGAATGGAATTCCGGAAGCTAGAGCAGGTTCGTAATGTCATTTTGGATATGTGTGCAAATTTTCAGGTCAACCGTAGGTGTTTTTGATGGTTTCGGCATCGTTGGTGGAATTTAGAAATTTCAAAGTTCATAGGCTTGAATTTGATGTGATTTTGGTGTTTTGCGTTGTTTTTGGTGTTCCGAGCCCCCGACTAATTTTGAATGATGTTATGGAATGTGTTGGTATGTTTGGTTGGGGTCTCGGGGACCTCGGGTGTGTTTCGGGAGGTGAACGGACCAAGTTCGGAAGTTGGGAAGTGGCAGTTTTGCTGGTGTTTTGCAGGATTGGTTTTTCTCCTATGCGATCACACGGAATTGTATGCAATCGCATAGGCTCGTTTGGGAGGCAGCATGATTCTTCTATGTGATCTCCTTCGTGGGTCCGCAATCGCGTGGGTGAGGGAAGTGAGAGCTGTGCGATCGCGTGGGCTCTTGTGCGAATGCATAGGGTGTGGGCGCGTGGGCTGGGCTGGGCTGGGTGAGCTAATGCTGTGCGAATGCGGGGCCTGGGCTGCGATCGCGTGGGGCAGTGTGGTCTGTGCTATGCGATCGCATTTCTCCTCACGCGAATGAACTGAGAAAGACCCAAAAATATGGGCAGTGTATTAAAATAGCCCATATGCGACCCTTCACCACTTTTTCACCATTTTTGAACGGGATTGAACATTTTGAGAGATATTTTGAGGAAACCAAAGGGGAATCACTTGAAGGTAATATTATTGACTTTATAACTCATTATTATACTGATTTCTAAGCAATTTCACCTGAAATAAAACCCAAATTGCGGGATTTAGGGCATGGGAATTTGGTGACTTTAAATGGGAATTTGAGGGGTCATTTGGAGTCCGATTTTGGTGTTCTTGGTATGTATAGACTCGTGGGAGGATGACGATTCTTGTGGTGTAAATTTTATCGAATTCTGAGATGTGGGCCCGAGGGTCGGGTTTGGCCAATTTCGGGAATTGTGTCTAATTTTGATAGTTTTCGATTGGGTTTCGTCTCCTAGCATATTTTGATGCTATTAATCTAATTTTGATAGTCTCGGAGCTTTTGGGAGCCGACTTGAGGGGAAAGAATATTACGGAGTAGCTTTACGGGCTGGTCCTAATGACTTTAAATCTTATCCTGAGGGTATGAAACCCCGGACTTAACATTTTCTCACTGTTTTGGAGTGACGCACACGTTGAATGAAGAGTGTGTGGCATGCACTAATAGGGAATTTGAAATTGTTTATACCCGAGGCAACTATTAAGTTGCGTAACTGCTTTTAAACCACATGATAAATCATATTTTTTATGCTTTTGATTTATTTGAGCTGTAAGCCATGTTTGGGTCCTTGTGGCGACCTGTTTAAACCCCTTGGGGGCTGTTTTATGATATTCATCACCGTGGTGATTATGATTTACACTCAGTCATTCATGTTGAACTGTTTTTGATAATCATACTTGTTTATATTATTTCATGATATAAAATCTGTTTTGGGTCGAGAACCCCGTTTATTTATGGCCCGAGTGGCAGGTTTAGAGTGTCTGACTGAGTGAGGCCGAGAGACAATATTCTGAGGATATGATGGATCGGGCTGTATGCCACAACATATTACACTATTTTGATATGTGAGAGGCCGAGTGCTAGAGTGATTGATGCCATGATTTGGCTTGTTATAGCGCTTGGGCTGTAGGAGCCCCTCCAGAGTTTGTACACCCCTAGTGAGCACAGGTACCTACTGAGTGTGAGTGCCGAGTGCCGAGTGATTGGGAGGCATGGGTGACTGTGAGGTTGCCGAGGGGCTGATACTGAGTGATTGTGAGGTATGCTGAGTGAATGATTCTGAGTGATGATTTGCCCGAGGGGCGGTTTATGATACTCGCTTTGCCGGAGTAACTATTTATGATTTATTTTATCTTTAGACTAATACTTCTCGGGGATTTTACCGAAATCACTGGAAATCACACCTATTCAAAGGATTTTTACTGAAACTGGCTTTTAAAGCAAATTGACTAAATGTATACACTGTTGGAAATCCATATTTTACTTATTGTGATTCGATGATTTGCTCCCATATGTTTCTTACTGTTCAGATCTGATTTATTTTCATTACTACTAAGTTGGCGTACTCATCATTACTCCCTGCACCTCTGTGTGTAGATTCTGGTGCTGGTACCGAGCGTTAGTCATCTATTTCTGTGCGGAGCCGAAGTCGGGACATAAAGGTAGCTGTTCAGCGTCCAAAACATCTCTATTTCCCTTTCTTATTTTGTACTTAGTTCTTAGTTCAGAGATTTTGTATTATCACAATAGAATTTTCTGTATTATTCTTAAATGCTCATGACATGTTGGCTCCGGATCCTGGGGATGGTTGTAGACAGTTTAACTTGTTTTGCTTTGCTTAAAAATTCAGAGTTTTATATATGCGTTTATGAAATGTTGGTAATGATTTTTGGGAAATTTTGCAAAGGAAAATGTAAATATGTGATTGTTGGCTAGCCTAGTTCCACGATAGGCGCCATCACGACCGGTTTAGGATTTGGGGTTGTGACTATTGCTTTTTTCTAATAGATCTTGTCTTTAGAAATGATTGGAACTCCACTTTATATAGCAGAGGAATCATAATTACGGTATATCTCTAATTACATAAGGAAATCGTATAAGCAGCTAATTAACTGCTTCTGATTTGATCTGTTCTGAGATTTACGCCACGATCCTCGACCAATCACGGATATCTCGATCTTTTCGTTACTAAGTTATCATCGATGTTACTTGGGGTCTACCTCCTCTGGCTCCGATTGATACCGACCTCGATCTCGAAGAGACTTCGAGCTCGAACTTAATGCCTCAGCTCTTTGATGCAACATCCTAGTCTCGATCAAATAGTGAAATGGGTAGCCCCGATTTCTACTGTATACAGATAATCCCCCCGTTTCTTGAATTATAATGGGAAGAAACGAATTGAATCTTTGATTTTTCTTTGACTTCGATAGACAATGATGTCATCCCCGTGACATAAGCGATGGAAGTGACTGAAACTTCCCGTCGGTACAGTTCCCCAAACCATTAATGAGCGTTAGTTGGCGGTCGACCGCTAGTGCCGTTGAACCGTCTCCGTGAATCCATAAATAAGGCTTATTTTCGTTGAATCAAACTTTACCTTCACCTTCATCTGTTCTTCTAAGCTTTTATAAATCTCAAGTTCTTATCTTCCACCACTCTTTAGGTTTTTACTGCTAGTCTAAAATCATCAAACCTTTCTAACTACTTCATTATTTAACCCATACAATGGCAAAAACATCTAAAACAGTTCCACAGAAGGAAAAATCTTCCTCTTCTTCTTCACGGTTGGCCGACGATAAAACGTCGGAGGATCTGCTCCCTGAGGAGTGCGTTCCTGGCCCGTCTATTCTCAAATTCGATTTCAAGATCGAAAGACCTCCCTCGATCCCTGGTCAGTACGAGCACGTATCGAGGTATATTTGCTCGATCACCGTAGGGTATCTCGAGAAAATCAAGAGGGATTGCAACTGGGGAGACCAAGTGATAAAGATCCCCTCTCCTTAAGAGGGCATTACCACTCATGTGGAAGGGTACCTACGTGTTTACACTTACCCTTTCACATTGGGCCCCCTCGATCCTATCATCATTGAATTTTGCCGTCAATATCAGGTGACTTTGGGCAAAATACACCCCTCCTTCTGGCACATAGTGATCATACTCCGATTCTTCACCAACAAAGCTGACGGGTTGCCTGTGACCCTCGATCACCTTATCCGGTTATACAACCCTCGCATCCTTCGAGGGTTGATCAAAATGCAACATCGAGCGACCAAGGCGTTGTTCTCGAGCATCTACAAGGACAAATACCGAGGGTGGATGAGTCGGTTCGTTCAGATGAGGGCCTGTGATCTCATCGCGATGGAGAAAATTCCATTTCCTAAGAAATGGAACCCGAAGCATAAGTATCACTCTACTTGTTAATTCCATGTTGTGTTTCATTTTTTGCTTTATTTAATATCTTCTTTCATCATACAACGGTTGTTTAGATGCCTTGAGCGATCCCCCAACCTTGAGATCTGGGTTCGAAAGCCGGCTTCGACTTCTTCTTATGCTGCGCGTTATTGGCGCGACTTGGCAAAATGCCTATAGGAAGAAAGAACCACGGTGAGATTCCCCTTTCACATATCTCACGCATTTTGATATTTCTTTTTACTTGCTTAAATTTTTTCTTTTGCAAGACTAAGTAAGGACGCAGGCCTGAGGCCTCCGACCAGCTAGGAAGAGGCTATGGCCCCGACTTCGAAGCTGGGGAAGGACAATAAGAGAAAAAAGGCCTCGATCTCCGAGGACCCTAAACCCAAGAAGAAAAAGAGCTCGATTAGAAAATCGAGGACAAATGTTGATGCTCTTCCTGCCCATGTAGTCCAAGAATTAAGGGAGGAGGAGGAAGAAAATAAATACGGTGACTCGGTTCTGGTGACTCGAGTGAGGAAGAACGCCGAAACCTCCAGGGCCGCTAAATTGGTGGTGGTCTATGAAGCCCCACCTTGTGCTGAGGAGGTTTTGAAGAATGATTCAGGGAAAGTCCCCGAATTATCCGAGGTCAAGACTGCCTCTCGTCAAACGACGAACATACTAGAGGGAGCTGGTCCCGAGACTCCTAGAGCTGAACAGAGCACCCCGAGTGACTTGCTTAGGGCAGTGAAAGCAGGTCATTCACCATCCCTACTTGCCTTTTCCGAAGAGTCTATAAGGAATGCACAAGCCATAAGGACTCCCGAAATAGGCGGAGTCCCCAATGAGGAGGATCATTTTTGGGATTGCTTTACCGGGGTCGAGGATGCCTCCGATCCTAATGATGTATCCAACCTCTTCGAAGAGGCCAAACGTCTTCTGAACCGAGTAACTATGAATTTTGTTGATGTAGCTTTCTTTCATTTTTCCTTTTCTCTATCTAACTCCTTCCTTTTTTCATACAGGATTTCTTTAAGTCACGGGCCAAAGTAAGCTAATGTGAGGGCGATCTCAAAAGACTTTTAGAGGAGAGGAATGCTCTCAAGCTTCTATGTGGGTAGAAGGATGAGGAGATCAAGGACCTCCAAGCTGATTTGGCTAGAGCTCGTAAGGAGGAAACCGAGTTGAACGAGCAGGTAACGATTCTTTTGAAAAACCACAAGCTCTATTCGAGGGCGGAAGCTAATGTTTCAATATCGCAGTTGCAGCAAAAGATTGAGAGGATCGAGCTGTTTCGGGAGGAGGTCGATCGAGTGAAAGCAGACTGCTATAAGTGGAAGGAAGGCATGAACCGCCTTACTACTGAAAAGGAAACTGCATTGGCCCAGTAGTCGTCGGTCGAAGCCTAACTTCGAAGTGTAAGGGAAAAATTCTTGGCTCAGGCCAAGTATATTGAAGAGCTCGAAGCTCGGCTAGCTTCGGATCTTGCAAAGGCCCAAGTTGAGGCCGAAAAAGCAAAGGCCAAGGCCGATAAGACGGTGGCCATATATCTGGCTGACGCAGAAGCACAATGGATTTCCGAGCTTGCCAAATGTTAATATCGGAGAGAGACCCCGAGGAGATCCACGCCCGAGGTTTCAACCTTTCCGAGGATATAGCAGAGGCAAAGGTGCATGGAGCTGATACCAGGCTACTGGTCTCTTCTAATGACGATGACGATGATGACAACAACAAAAGCGGGTCTCATAATGATGAGGGCCCGAGGAAGAAGCTTCCCCCGAGGAGGGAGTCACCCCCGAACATAGTTAGGACATTTGTATTTTTCTTTTCTTTTTCTGTGTAGGATATCGATCGTTCTTTTGTAAATAACCTCATTCATATATATAAGAATCTTTCTGTTTTGAATTTCATATCAAATTTTGACTTGTGATAATTTCAATCTGCTTTTTTCTTAGTACACATCATGCTTCGTAAACAATATGTTTGAGACTTCGGATTTTAGGCCATTTGGACGACGTCAATATAATACTTCCTTTGTAGTTGAGTGAGCTCTTGCTCGAACTCAAAGTAGTAAAACCCTTAGGTTTGAGTTGAGTGAGAATAGAATTTTGACTCAAAAATATAATGGCCCTTAGGCTCTTGAATCGGGTCGATACGGCCTCAGGAGGATGGCTTCTTCCCTTTTTCGGTTTAAAATAAATTCTAACATATAGGAATTTGTTATGCCTTAGCATGAAGTAAGTTTGTATCCATTGGGTTTTTTCAGGATTTAATATTATCGAAACCCTTTGCTTTTTATGCCTTAGCAAAAGTTTGTATTAAATAGTTAGCTCTTAAGGTTTTTCGAGGGCTCGAAGACCTTTGATTATTTGCTGAGGGTAGCCTTTTTTAACCGGTTTTCAAAAGCATTCGAAGGCATATTTTCATTGCGGAATTCGGACGTCTCCGAACCACGTTAGTTCGGCCGTAGCCTTGAGATTTGCCTTTTGAGCTTACTTTCCTTAAAAGTGTTAGTCCCTGAGTAGGGTGGCATTGGCCTATAAAATCGAGGGTTTCCTCTTTGAAGTCTTATGGTCTCGAAATTTAATAGTTCAGACATGTCGACATTTTGACGGCAGTCTCCGAGTGCGAGGTTGATCGTTCGAAGTCTAGTTGCACTCGGCCCTCGAGCCAGTTTTCACAACAAAATCATAAGTATGGAACTTGTAAAGTAGAAATTTTCTTAAGGCATGAGATATCTGGTAAGGAAAAATACTTCTTTCAATAGTTCATACATGCGTACATATTTTGCCACAAGAGTTGGAGTACTCTATACGGACACGATTCGTTCGACCGTTTGTTCCTTTACAAAACCTTTCCTATCGAGACCCTGTTAACATGAAGTATTTTCCTCGAAAACATAATATCCAAGGGTGATGCCCCCCAGTATTCGAGGTTGATAGTAAAGAAGCCTCAGATACTCTAGGTTAGCACGAACAATGGTTTCCTCATTAAAAACCTTGCTGGAAAAACCCATTTGGGATAAAAACTGGTCGAAGGGAAAAGGAGTGCAATGCGTGCTTTAAGATCTAATATCTTCCCGCTTGAAGAGAACTTCGATGCCTTCGCTCGAACACCTGAAATAAGTTAGTGTAAAATGTAAACGAAAAAGGAGAAAGTCATACCTTAACAATAATATTGTTTGAGGAGTGATATGTTCCAATTATTTGGTAGTTGCTTGCCGTTTATCATGCCAAGCTTGTAGGATCCCTTTTCTGAGATATCGAGGACTTGATACGGTCTTTCCCAGTTTGGGCCAAGTTTTCCTTCGTTAGGATCTCGAGTATTGAGGGTGACTTTCCTCAGAACTAAGTCCCCAATTTTGAAGTGGCGAGGGTTGGTCCTTCGATTATAATTCCTTTCGATACGTTATTTTTGTGGAACCATTCGGACGAGGGAGGCTTCCCATTTTTCGTCTAGTAGCTCGAGGCTCGTATTCACAGCCTCGTGATTCGACTCTTCCATTGCGTACCGAAACCTGGCGCTAGGTTCCCCGACTTCGACCGGGATCAAGGCTTCGGCACCATATACTAAGAAGAACAGTGTTGGCCCCGTACTGGATTTTGGCGTTGTTCCATATGCCCAAAGGACTTCAGGTAGAATTTCTCTCCATTTTCCCTTGGCGTCGTTCAATCTTTTCTTCAGATTCTGAATGATGGTCTTGTTTGTCGATTCGGCCTGTCCGTTTCCACTAGGATGATACTGTGTCGATAAAATTCTTTTTATTTTTTGATCTTCGAGAAACTTAGTTATTTTGATGCCGATGAATTGTTTTCCATCGTCGCATATAATCTCAGCAGGTATCCCGAATCGGCATATGATGTGATCTCAAATGAAGTCTATAACTTCCTTTTCTCTGACTTTCTTGAAGGTCTGTGCTTCAACCCACTTATAGAAATAATCAGTCATAAATAAAATGAATTTAGGTTTACCTGGGGTCGACAGTAGAGGGTCAACGATGTCCATTCCCCATTTCATGAATGACCATGGGGATAAGACTGAATGGAGTTATTCTCCAGGTTGGTGGATCATTGGTGCATACCTTTGGCACTTATCACATTTTTGAACAAATTCTTTAGTGTCCTTCTCCATAGCTGCCCAATAGTATTCCGCTCTGATGATTTTGTGAAATACTGATTCGGCACCGGAGTGGTTCCCGCAAGTACCCTCGTGAACTTCTCGTAGGACATAAAGGTGTCCCCTAGTCCCAAGCATACTGCTAATAGTCCATCGAATTTCCTCCTGTATAATGTTCCATCTTCAGCCAATGTGAATCGAGCAGCCTTTGTTCGTAGAGTCCTTGATTCCCAAGGGTCAATGTGAGCTTTCTGCTTTTCAAACACTCGATATATTTATTCCTCCAATCCCAGGTTAGGCCCATGGAGTTTATTTTGGCATGGCCTTCTTCAATCACTGACTTCGAGATTTGTACGACAGTCCTCGAGCTGATTTCACCGTCTTCGAATAATGATCCCAGATTCGCAAGGGCACCGACCTCGCTATTTTGCTCTCGATTACATGCTGCAAGGTCCATTCTTTGAACCGATGTAATGTTACCTGCAATTTATCCAAATACTTTTGCATTCGATCCTCTCGAACCTCGAAGGTTCTGTTGACTTGTTTTACCACCTGCAAGGAGTCGCATTTGGGTCTCGATAACTTCCGCTCCTAAGCTTTTAGCTAGTTCGAGACCTTGGTCTTCTCGAACTAGGACACCATTTACCGCGACTTCTGAAACTTCTAAGTATAGGTAGAGTTGTTTGTCTGCTTTTGGAGTATGAAGCAATGGTGGGCTCGAGAGGTATCACTTCAATTATTCCAACGCCTGTTGATATTCCGGGGTCCAAGCAAAATTGTTCTTCTTTTTGAGCAGTGAGAAGAACCTATGGCTTCGATCTGAAGACCTCGAAATGAATCGACCTAGGGTGGCTATCCATCCTATCAGCCTTTGCACGGCCTTAACACTGTCCACGTCTGTGATGTCTTTGATAGCCTTTATTTTATCGGGGTTGATCTCGATCCCCCGATTTGACACCATAAAGCCGAGGAAGCTGCCCGAACCGACCCCTAAAGCACATTTCTTGGGGTTAAGCTTCATGTTGTATTTTCTCAATATGTCGAAGGTCTCCTGCAAATGTGTCAAATGGTCCTCTACGCGCAGGGACATAATTAATATATCGTCAATATATACCTCCACTGATTTACCTATTTTCTTTTCGAACATTTTTTTTAATAAGCATTGATAGGTAGATACAACATTTTTTAGTCCAAATGGCATTACGTTATAACAATATGTGCCATACTTACTGATAAATGAACTTTTTCCTGATCCTCCGGGTTCATTTGAATTTGATTGTACCCGAAGTAGGCGTCGAGAAAACTAAGGGTCTCGTTGTCGGCCGTGGCATCGATCATGCGATCGATGTTCGGTAGAGGGAAAAAGTCTTTGAGACATGCTTTGTTTAAACCTTTATAATCTACGCACATCCTAAGCTTGTTCCCCTTTTTAGGGACTACAACTACATTTGCTAACCATTCGAGATATTTTACTTTCCGAATGGATCCTATTTTGAGAAGTTTAGTTACCCCGTCCTTGATGAATGCATGTTTTACCTCGAACGAGGGGCTTCTTTTTTGTTTTACTGGCCTGAACTTTGGGTCCAGACTCAATCGATGTGTTGTTATCTCTGGTGGGATCCCTATCATATCTAAGTGGGATCAAGAAAAATAATCCATGTTAGCAATAAGGAATTTAATGAGAATCTTTCTGAGTTCGGGTGTTAACCCCATACCCAGGTACACCTTTTGTTCGGGCAGATACTCGATCAATATAACCTGTTCCAGCTCTTCGACTGTTGATTTGGTGGCATCGAAATCTTCGGGAATAATGAAGGATCGAGGAATCCAATAATCATCATCTTCTTCTACTTCTATTCCCTGCTTTTTCGATTTAGTCGAGGCTGGTTTACTTTGACCTTCGATCCCTTTATCATCGAAAGTGCCGATATTGGTATTACCTCATCGACCACAAACATTTCCTTTGTAGCATGCTGCTCCGCATATACCGTTTTCACCCCGTCTGGTGTTGGGAATTTCATCATTTGGTGGAGAGTTTAAGGGACTTCCCTCATATTGTGAATCCAGGGCCTTCCGAGTAGGGCGTTGTACCTCATGTCGCCCTCGATTACATGAAACTTGGTTTCTTAAATAGTTCCAGCCACATTCACCGGTAAAATGATCTCTGCTTTAGTTGTTTTGATGGCTATGTTGAACCATTCAAGACCCAAGTTGCGGGTACGATTCGATCTTGTAGGCCGAGCTACTCTACGATCCTCGATCGGATGATATTTTTCGAGCTACCTGGATCCACTAAAACACGCTTAACTTGAATTTTATTCATAAAGATACAAATTACTAGATCATCATTGTGGGGTTGTGAAATTCCTTCTGCTTCCTCATTGTTGAACGATACGGTGCCTTCTGGCACATAATCTCAGGTCCGTTTTTTCCTAGTAATTGATACTTTAGTGCGTTTGAACACGGGTCCTTATGGAATATCGAACTCACCGACGATCATATGGATCACATGATGTGGCTCTTCCTGTTTGTTTTTCCTATTGGCGTCCCTTTCTCTGAAATGGTTTTTGTCTTGATCACTTAAGAACTCTCGAAGGTGACCCTCGTTGAATAGACGGGCTACCTCTTCTCTCAGTTTCCTAAAATCCTCCGTTCTGTGGAAATGCGTGCCGTGATACTTGCACATCAGGTTGTGGTTTCTTTGGAAGGATCAATCTGTATGGGCCTGGGCCACCTAGTATCTTTGATTTCACCAATTTCCGATACAATACCTGATGTGCCGATATTGAAGTTATACTCTGATAATCGTGGTGCCTCTGTAGGATCGGCGTGCTTATAGAAACCACTTTTGCTCATAAGTTCCTGAGAACTTTATCCTTGATCACTCCTTCGATCATTTCGAGTGGAATTGCGTCTGGGACCACTGTTCCTGCAATCTACGATATATGGCTGATAGCGGTCTCTGTTCAACTAAGGTTCCCTATCGATATCTCTATGATTTCTGCCTGCGAGGCTGTTTGGATGTACAGAACCAGAAGGAGTTCCCAATTGGTCATCCTCGACTCTGATCTTCGATTGGTACCGATTATGTATATCGGCTCAGGTCACCGCCGGATATTCAATCAAGTTCTGCTTCAGTTCACGTGATGCTATCGAACTTTGTTCATTCAACCCCTGAGTGTAGGCTTGAACAACCCAATCATCTGTGACTGGTGGCAACTCCATGCCTTCCATTTGGAACCAAGACACGAACTCCCTAAGCGTTTCGTTATCCTTTCGTTTTACTTTGAAAAGGTTCGATTTTCTTGTTGCAACCTTTATGGCCCCGACATGTGCCTTTATGAAAGAATACATAAGCGTGAGATTTGGCAGTAAATTATGGTACCAAATCCTTGCGCCCTTCGATAGAGCCTCTCCGAACTTCTTCAATTGAACATATTCGATCTCATCATCTTCCAAATCGTTACATTTGATGGCGCATGTATAGGAGGTGACATGCTCGTTGGGATCGATGGTCCCATTATACTTAGGGAATTCTGGCATATGAAATTTCTTGGGAGTGTTATTCGGTGCCGCACTTGGAGGAAACAGCTTCTATACAAATTTCTTTGAATCCATCCCTTTCAAAATTAGTAGTGCCCCCGGTATCTGGTCAACCCGGAAGTTGTATGTTTCTACTTTCTTATCATTCGCCTCAGTTTTCTTCTTTCCCGATTCAATTCGTTTTGTGAGCTCCTCGAGCATCTTCATTATTGCAGGGTCAGTCCCCGATTCACTGGCATTCGACCTTTCTGGTACAGGCTCGACCCGACGGGTGGCTTCCGGTTCGACTTCACTCGCCATTCGATGCTAATTTTGTAGCTTGCAATAGCGGCTTGTTGATCCTGTAGCATCTCAAATATCACTTGGAGACTGACTCCTACATCTCCTCCGCCCTGTGTACCTCGACTGCCAGTTCGGCCTTCTCTGCGCACACTCCCTTTTGGGTATGCGCCCATATTCATATTTAGAGCGATGTGCAAACTGACGTTGACTGGATTGGCAACTGGTGCTCCCTCGAGGTTAGCTTGTGGTACCTCGACCCCTGGAGAAACTACATGGTTGTTTTCCCCATGAAATCCGAGGCCATTATCACCATGTGTGGGTGATGCTTGTGAGTTTGCCATATTTTATCCTGAAAACAAAAATACTTGAAAAGAACCGCATAAAGTAGTGTGTGTTATCGAAATCACTATTGAATAATCACTATTATCCTTAGCCCTACGTTGGGCGCAAACTTTTTACCCTAAAATTTGGAGAACAATTAAATTTATGTTGTGGTTTTAAGGATATGCGATGTTACCAATACCAATTGATAAATGCGTGAGTAAATGACAAAATTAAACTGTAAATAAATCAAACTAGTGTGCAGATAGAGCTTCAGGCTCGAGTTAAGATACCCTCGAACTGATAAGTGTAAGAACACGAGGAACAGATAAAAACGATGAACAATGGCACAAGTAAGAAAGAGTTGAATTGTTTTTTTCTCAATAGATCTTGTTTTTACAAATGATTGGAGCCCCTCTTTATGTAGTAGAGGAATCCTAATTACGGTATATCACTAATTACAGAAGGAAATCGTATAAATAACTAATTAACCACTTCTGATTTGATCCGTTCTGAGATTTACGCTACGATCCTCGACCAATCACATATATCTCGCTCTTTCCATTACTAAGCTATTCTTGATGTTACTTGGGGTCTATTTCCCATGGTTCCGATTGATACCGACCTCGATCTCGAAAGAGACTTCGAGCTGGAACTCAATGCCTCAGCTCTTCGATGCAACATCTTTGTCTCGATCAAACCCGATTTCTATTGTATACAATAATGAAGTTAAAGACAATGTAAACTATATCAGAACGAATACATACGAATTGAATATAGTGTATAAAATTGAACTGAATACAACGACATACAATGCATGTCAAGCAATTAGTAACTACGAAATATAATTAGCTAAATCATAGCTACGCCCAGCAATAAGCCTCCAAACAATAATCATTTCTGATAGTTCCCTCTTAAGAATAACTTCAACCCCAATCTCATCAATTTTAGATAGAAAAATATCTGAAACATAAAGTTATTTGTAATATTTATTTTTTAAATTTTGAGAGAATAAACATTTAATCTTTTAATTTGATACCTAAAGTAATTTTCAATATGAAGAACCTCTCTTAATTTTTTTTAAATAAAATAAAGAGATGTTTTGTGTACTTTTGTATCACATACATAGATAATTGTGTTAAGGTCGATTAGTTAAGTGTAGTAATTGTAAATATTTTTTGTTCTTGTTTATTGATTTAATTTTCTCTTTGAAGAAGGAAAAATCAAAGGGCAAAATATAAAACTGGTTGTCGGCCAATATTAGTTGTATTCACTAGTTAAAAAGTATATAAAATTTTATATATTTTTATGATATAAAAAAAATATACTTCCTCCGTTTTAATTTATGTGAATCTATTTTCTTTTTAGTCCGTGTAAAAAAGAATGACCCATTTCCCTATTTGAAAATAATTTACCTTTATGCAATGATTAATAGCCACACAAATATATGTGCCTCATATTACACCACAGGTTTAGAAGTCTTTTTTTTTAAATAAGTGCCCAATTAAATGGGTTTAGATAAATTAAAATGGAGAGAATATATTTTATCGACTATTATTTTTTGATGCAACTAAAAATAACATTTCTCAAAAAAATACTATTGTAAAGAAATGGCCCAAGCCGTGGCAAACCTTAGAGCCCGAGCAGCCCATGATGTAAGACCTAGTCAGAAAGCCCAATCTAGCTTATAGGATTTCGGCGGACCAAAAATCAGTTAGGAAAAATGAAGGGATTTTTTCCTTCCTATATCATATATGAAACCTTATTATCAAAAATTTGCATAATTTGATATTTACCCGTCCTGTTAATAATTATTCTACAAAAATTATACCATTCATTAAATACAAAATAATAAGAGTTGTTTTCTTCCTATTTAGGCGCGCTACAATTATGGAACTAAATATTCTAATTGATATTTTGAAACGGAAGTGTGTGCGACGTCCTCCTCCTCTTCTTCCGAACTCATTTTTTCTGCCTTTTCTTTTAACCATAGATTTAAGTTGTTCTTATTCTTCTTCTTCTTCTTCTTCACACATAACTATTCGAGTTGATCAGAAAATAATGGAAGCTAAATGAGGAGCAGCCAACGTGGAGGAGAGGATGACGGAATATAAAAAAATGGGGTTAACCCCTTTGTATTTGAATATTTGACTTATATATCGTAAAAATCAATAAAGTTTAACATCTCAATTAAATTTGTATATTATATATACTTGTGACAATACAAGAATTTAGTTTAATAGAGAAAAAAAATATACGACTATTAATATTTAAATTTTGATAGTTCAGTGAAACTTTTCTGCCTTTTCTTTTAACCATAGATTCGAATTGTTCTTGTTCTTGTTCTTGTTCTTGTTCTTCTTCTTCTTCTTCTTCTTCTTCTTCTTCTTCTTCTTCTTCTTCTTCTTCTTCTTCTTCTTCTTCTTCACACATAACTATTTCAGCCATAGATTCAAACTCATTTTTTTCAGGCATTTTTCTGTCATCCTAACAATCTATTTCTGCATTTTCAATGTACCAAGTTTGTAGATATTTTGTAGATTATTTGTATTCTGATTGTAGATGCTTTGTTTTCTGTTTTCACAAATCAAAAACGACTAAAACTTTCTACAAATCTTCTGCAAAAAATATAATTATGTCGATAATCCCAATTATGCTACAATTGAATGGGAATTGGGATATTAAAATGTATCCAGTTTGTAGATAAATTGTAGATATTTTGTATATATAACTTATCTCCAATTTATCTACAACTTTCACACATTATTTCTACCCAATTAAATACAAATACAAAAACATACAATTTAAAATATAAATTTTATGCAATATGTCTTTTGTATATTTTGTACCTGATTTATACATAGTAAAAATAAATTTCATACAACTAATTATATATTATACCTTATTTACAACTTTCACACATTATTTCTATCAAGTTAAATATAACTACAATAACATACAACTTAAATACAAATTTTATATAAAATTTATACAATATGTCTTTTTATATTTTGTATCTAATTTATATATTGTAAAAATAAATTTCATACAACTAATTATATATTACACAATTTATCTACACTTATCTACAATTTATTTACAATTTTCTTACATTATTTCTATAATTTTTCTACAATTTTACTACAATATCGTAAATATAGTGCATATTTTCATCCATCATATATCTAATTTAGTTTGCAGCAGTAAATAATTTTTAATACAAAAGATTTGAATGGCAAAATATTAATTGCAATGTTTATGTATGTACACGTTGTTAAAGAGATTCTGTTCAAGCTCTGTTCAGGTTGTTAAAGAGGTTCTATTACGTGTACGTACTTTAAGATTTAGTTTGTAACTAAATGTATATAGTTATAGCAAATAAGTTTCTGTTTTAATCAATTTAGTTAGTGTCTCTAATTTGGTTCACCAAGGAAAGTTGCATTGTATGTAACTGAGCAGGGAAAAGAGAAGAAAAATATACTTTGAGACGTAATCTGATTTATCTCAATTTGACTAGTTCATTAAATTAAAGTATTTTTTGCGAAAAAAACCATATAATGTTCCTTTCCTCGAGGACATTTCAGATCTTGTGCATTATATAATAACATATGTACGTACCGAAAAGAAGAGGGGAGAAAGGAATATATGGTAGAGTTAACTTAAGAGACTAATTAATACACTATATAGTATAGAATTAATAATTAGGTATACTAAATATAATTATATCAAACCTTAAACATTGATGGTAATAAGGTTTCCTATATGACATAGGAATGTAAAAATTTCAAAAATGAATATCGGCCGCTAGATGATCAGATCCTTAATCCAACGGCAGGAGTTCTTTCCACTATTTCATCTCTTTCCTTTTTTGAGAAACTTCAAACTTTTTTCTATATCCAAGCCACAAATTGTAGCACCATTTTCGGGAAACTTTCCCCTTATAAAACAGTCACATGGCAGAGTTACAAAACCAACGGTTGATCATTGAACATGTTTCAGCAGAAAATTATACTATTTTATAGATAAAAATAATATTTTTTATACGTATATAATATAAAATTTTCACCCCTGAAAGTTGAAACAAATTCTTGACTTTGTTTATCCTTAAAAATGGATAACAATTGAATTTATACGCGGTTTTAAGGATACATGAACTAATTCAATACAAGTGATCAATAACGTTAAATAAATGAATTAAAGGCAGAATAAATAATCAAACCAGTTGTTATGTTAGATCGGAGCTCGAATCTGAGCTTAATAACTGTTCTGCCCTCGATTTGAAGCCAAATACTTATGAAGAACTATGACAAAAAGTAAGAATAACTTTTAGAAGCAGAGAAAATAAGTGTATATTGCCTTGATATGCGTGTTATAATATGTCCATTGAACAATAAACTTCCCCTTTATATAGTAGGATATTTTTACCCTAAGTACAATTCTAAGAAAAGTAAAAATCTTCTTGTTCGTTAATCACTGATCCACTGTCAATACGGGCCGAGATCCACGCCGCGATATCCGGTTGGGCGCGGCGATATCCGGTTGGGCGCGGCTATCACGACCCTTCGTTAGTCGTGTACAACCATTTGGTTATGCCTTCCGAGGTCTTGGAGCCCAAACCAGATTCAGGGGAGGGGGTGATCTCGATTGCCCCGGTGGTAAGCGCTTCGTTCGGGCCTTAGTACGAGAGATTCTTAGCTTCGATCCCAATTTTGTGTAGTTATGTCCTTACTTCGTTTGGCCCCACCGGGAAATCGGGGTGCTCACTAGCCCCGATTTTATCCTTATATAGATAGTTCTCTCATTTCTTAGAAAGTAGGTTTGCCGAAACGATGAGAAATGACAGATATTCTCCGGTTCCTTCTTTCATACATTACAACCAAAACGACGAAGAAGTTAAAACATCCCATCACTCGTGTCGTTCTGACTTCGGACACGTATCAACCATCGGTTGGTTGCATCCGAATGCGAAGCGTCACGTACCTCCCCTATAAAAGCTTCCACCCTTTGTTCTTTTTCCACTTTTCAATCAAGCTTCCACCTTCAAATTTCTAGCTATCATCAATCTTTCTTCAAACCTTCATACCTGTATACCTTAATTTTGATCTTCAAATATTCATAATTGTTCTTAGGTTCTTACCCAGATTTCCTTCAAATCTTAATACCCTTTTTTTTCAGCTTTCAAACTTGTTCTTCCAAACCTTCCTATTTTTTCTTCAAATTTTCAAATTTATCAGATATAAATCGCTAAAACTTCCAAATCAGTTTCTTCCCATCTGACTATGAATGCCGAGGTGACTGCTTCCGAGGCAATTATTCCCGAGGTAACCGTTCCCGAGGTGTCTGTCCCCGAGGCTGCCGCTGAGCCTCTCCTGAAGAGCATTGTACTTGGGGATTGCTCAATCGTGGATGACTTCAAAGTCGAGAAGCGCTCATCCAAACAGTACCGGGCAAAGGAGCATGTAGATATATATGCTCCATTACAGAAGATGACCTTCATGTGGTCCGAGAGGACAACGAATGGGAATGAAAGGGATGCCAAATTGTTTACACTTACATGTCACGCTGGGCGCGCTGGACCCGATGGTTTTGGCCTTCTGTAAGAGGTACGAAGTGTGCCTCGGGAAAATCCACCTGTCTCTTTGGAGGATCATTATACTTCTCTGCTATTTTGTGAATAACACCGAGTCTCATCGGTTAACCCTCGATCACCTGCTCTGTCTATATAGTTCCCGAATTTTTCGAGGGGGATTAATCAAGCTTACTCGCAGGGTCAGTAAAGACCCTTTTTTGAGTATTGACGAAGATTGAGACCGAGGCTGACATGGGCGCTTCATTCGGTGAAAGATTGAAGACCTGATCCCCTCCGACTTCATGTCATTCCCCGCGAAGCGGAATGCATCTCGTAAGTGTAGCCTTTCCTTAAGTGTCAACCTTTCTTCATTTCCTCTCTCATCACTCGTATTGGTCGTTGTGCATCTGTGGCTTGGGTTCCAAATGCTGTCCCCCGACTCAAGGAGTGGATTGAAGGCATCTGCAAGCATATTTCGTAATTCGAGCGCTCATGGCGCAAGATTTCGAAGGGCCGATAGGAGGCCCGTTAACATGGTAAGGTTCTCCTTCGAGTATCTACTACCGTGTTCTCACATCATCATGACCTTTCTTCTTTCTTTTATAGGTTTTCTTAAGACCACCGATCTTAGAAAAAGGGACGAAGACGTATCCTTGTTCGTTGATCTCTTCATTACGGGACAACCCGAAGCTACCTCAGTAAAAAGAATAAGAGGAAAAGAAAATCTTTGGGCTCCCCGGGTCCCGAGGTGAAGCCAAAGAAGAGGGTGGCTCATAATCCCAAGAACAGTACCAGCTCCTGGGTGCCAGATTACGTCTCGCTTTTCTAGCTCAGGTATAATTCGAAAGAAGATAACATTTTTTGTCGCCCATGGATCGACTTCTCCTGGGGAGCAGGCGACAGCTGAGGGGGAGATTCGTCAGGCCGACCTCTCTCGGATTCGAGAAGATGATATGGAGATGGGGGTGGGACCCCTCGATATGCCGGCTCCGCTCCGAAAGAAGCAGCCGGTGTAATAGACTTTATGGAGACGCCTTGCTACACCGAGTCCATGCTTGAGGAGGCTTAATTAGGAAAAGAGAAGTCCAATGAAGCGGTTCATGGCGCGAAAGCCCCCCTTGATTCTTTCTTCGAGGGTTGACTCGTTCACTTTGGAAGATTTTTTCGGGCTGAGTGACCTGGAAGTCCCGAAGAAGGATATATCTTCGGAAAATGGCGGGCTGATTTCGAGCCAAAAATTGATTAATCAGTTTCGCGCTCTGAGTGTGGATCTTGGTCGCAAGAGAGCGATGATTCTTACTGTCCCAGAGGATGTCTGGGTTCTATTTTCTTCCGTGGGCATAGCCAACTACCTCCGATGACTAGTGACCAAGGAGGACCAGGAAAAAAATGAATAAAGTGGACATGTTGTGTCTTTTCAATGCGGCGTAGCAGGTGCTGAACCGAGTAAGGTATCATTATGTCTTAATGTATTTTACTTAGGTTTTGATATTTTTCACGACTTTTGTTGTCTTTCAGGCCTCGATAATTCACCACAAGAGCTTCCCCCAGTACTGTGTCGAGGTCAATCAGCTCGAGCTCGAGCTCAAAAAGTAGGTTCAAAAGAAGGACATGTACATGTTCTTCAACGAGCAACAAGACAGGGTCGTCATAGTCCTTCATCCCGAGCTGGATAGGGATTAGAAGTAAGCTTCGGCCCTGAGGCAGGAACATGCCAACCTGGTCAAAAAGGTAAAGGTCTTTGAAGTTAAAGAAGAGGAACTAGTCATAGTTCCTAACGACAAAACCTCGCAGGTCCAACAGAAGATCGACCAGATCGACCAACTCCGAACTGAGATGAATGAGATCCAAGACATGGCGACATGTGGAAGAGAAAAATAGATCTGCTAGCTTTAGAGAAGGAAACTGCCCAGGCAAAGATGGCATCAGTAGAGGTTCAACTTCGGGTGGCGAATGAGAAAGATGACAAACGGTCCCAGTTGAATGATGAACTCCGAGCACAGCTGAGCTCGGCTTTCACAGAGCGGGACGTCCTCGATTGAGAGTACGAGGTAATAAAGTCCAAGTTGGAGACAACCTATGCCGATTCCAAGGATATGGTGGCCCAATATAAGGCCGATGTCAAAGCAACCAAGGCCCGCTCGAAGACTAATGTCGAATATATGAGGCAGCTGTCTCGAAGGGAGACCCTCGAAGAGATTCACGCCCAAGGCTTCTACCGAGATCGAGGAAGCAATAAAGCTTGAGGTCGAGACGAATAAATTTTTGAGCCTGAAGGTGCCGAAGGCACCGAGGGTTCCGAAGGCTCCGACGGTTTTGGACCCGAGTCGAGCCCCAGTGAAGATCAAGCATGAATGCCTTAGAACTTTTTTAGTTTTTGTCTTGTGTATGTTTTTTGTTTATTTTGAGGCCGTTTTTGTTGGGCCTTTGTAAATACATTCTGGAATATATAAAATTTCCCTTTATGGCAATTTCGAGTCTTTGCTCTTTTAGCATCTTTTCATAATTTCTATTCTTGCAAATATTTCTAATGCCTTAGCATAGAATCAAATATAGTAATAAGCCGTTCATTTTTCGGAGGTCCGAATAGATCCTGACTTCGATGCAACTTTATTTGCTTACTTTATTTGCTCAAGGATTTGAACACTCGATGTGACCAGAAGGTTTCCCGAGGTAGCTTTTGGGCTCGGTAGTCCCCGAATAAGGGTAGTCCATGTGTAACGACCCGACCGATCATTTAACTTTTTAGAACCCCCAATGCCCTAAATAAGACTCCCCTTATGTGCTACTATTTTATGACTTATGGGGATGATTAGTTTGGGATTTGGAAGAGTTCGGGTTGAAATCATAACACCTGGTCCCATGGTTTGGCCTTAAAAGGCTAAGTTTGACTTCGATCAATATTTTGAGTAAATGACCTCAGAATCGAGTTTGATGGTTACAATAGGTTCATATGATGATTTCAGACTTAGGCGTATTTTTGGATCAAGTTTTGGATAATTCGGGAGCGTTTCGGCGCCTAATAGTGAAAGTTGACTCTTTGAAGATTTTTAAGTTCTTTAAATTTGGTTTGGAGTAGGATTTGGTGTTATCGAGGTCCAATTGGGATTCCGAGTCTGAAAATAGTTGCATATGGTTATTTAAGACTTTCACACAAAATTTGGTGTCACTCCGAGTCGTCTAAGTATGTTTCGGCGCGTTCGGAGTGAGATGGAAGAACTTGAAGTTCAAACACTTGATTCAATTTGGTTTGGAGTATGATTCTTAGTTTTGTTATTGTTTTATGCATTCTGAGGGTGCGAACAAGTCTGTTTTATGATTTCGAACGTCTGTTTTATGATTTCGAACTTGTTGGTATGTTTGGACAGGGCCTCGGGGTGCCCCAGATGCCATTCATACGATGCGCGGATTGACTTAAGACTCAAAAGGGGCTGCTAGTGCACCAGTTCTGGTGTGCCCGCACCTGCGAGCTTCTAGCCACATGTGTGAGCCCGCAAGTGCGTGGTTTTGGCCGTAGATGCGGCTTGGGGTTGTTGGCCTTGGGCCGCATATGCGCATTTTTATTTGCACCCGCGAACGTGCAGATGCAGTTGGGGAGGACGCAGGAGCGGCCCACTAGCCTCAAAAGCGAAAATCCCATGCGCAGGAGCGACCCCTAGCTGGGTTGGTGAACTCCGCAGAAGCGGATAGAGCACTGCAGGTGCGGTACCGCAAATGTGGCAGAAGCACTGTAGGTGCGAAAAGTGCTGGAGGCAGAACACTTCATTTAAATCGGGACTTAGGCATTTTGAGCTCATTTATTAAATTCCTTGGGCGATTTTTGGTGCTCTTAGAGAGGGGTTTTCACCTAACACTTTGAGGTAAGTAATTTTTACAATGTGAGTTAAATACATAGTTTATGGGTAGATTTAACATGTAGATTAGTGAAAATCATGGGTTTAGGTGGAAACCAAGGTTTTTGATAAAAATGGGATTTAACCACGAAAATGGGTATGGAATTTAGTGAAAATTATATATTTGAGTTCATGAGGTTATGAGTAACAACTTCCTTCTAAAACTTCCGGAATCCGGGCATGTGGGCCTGGGAGTGAATTTTAGGAACTCTTCAATTGGGGTTGGATAATTACTTCAATAGTAGGGATATGAACTTTTAAATGTGTATTGAATAATATATATAACATTTGACTAGTTTTGAGTCGTTTGGCACAAAATTAAGGGTTCTAAGCACAATCTTGGACCAGAAAGTAGGCTTTGAGACGAGCTAAGTCTCTTTTCTAACCTTGCAAGAGGGAATTAACCCCATAGGCGAATTTAATTAATATGTGCTTCTATTTGTTGGGGGCTACATATGCACGAGGTGACGAGGGTTTGTACATAGCTACTAACTATGCTTATGTACGAGTAGTTCTAGGTTTACACCATGCTTTGTGGACCCCGTTATTTAATTATGCTTACTAATTGCCTTGAATAGAGTTAAGATTGAGGATTTCAAGATTTTTAAAAGTTTCTATTTGAATTTCTTGTTTTGGAAATAATTGAGGGATATTATGATAACTTGAGAAATCTATGTTCAACCGCGTCGCAAGTATATTCCGCGAGCGGGGTAAAATTTCACTACTCTCATGGGAGCGGGCCGTTCACCTCGGCAGGTTAATAGATGCATCTATGGTTCATGTCGTTCGACTCTCGGCAGTGCACACAGTATATGTATATGTATTTTGGATCGGGCTGTACATCCTCGGCATAATTCGTGCGTAAAAATACTGGAAGCCCAATTATATTTGATATTATTTTATTGACTTGAGAGGTTAAATGGTTAAATGGTTAAATGAGAGAAACAAACATGGTACTTACTAACGGTGAAAAGACTGCTATTTATTTCTTGCTTCTGAGTTCTGTTGTCATTTATATATCCCATGTCTAATTCGAATCTTATATATATTTTGATTTTTGGCCCATAGTAAGTGTCGAAGTCGACCCCTCATCACTACTTCTTCGAGGTTAGACTAGATACGTAATGGGTACATGTTATTTATGCAGTCACACTACACTTCTGCACTTAATGAGCAGGATCTGAGGCAGGTGCATCTGGATATCAGTCCGACGCGCACAATTGATTACTACTACGAGACTTCACGGTGAGATGCCTTCCGACCCCCTTCTGCAGCAGCCAAAGTCTTTCTTTTGCTTATTTTTCTGTCTATTTCATTTCAGACAATAGAGTAGTATTCTTTTGTATATTCTACTAGTAGCTCATACATTTGTAACACCAGGTCTTGGTGATTCATGCTAGTAGATTGATGGTTTTTGGGTTATTTAACTTGTCCCATTTGCTTTTAAAATTTGATCTATCATTTTTATTAAAATCTTAATTCTTATTTATGCACAAACTAAAAACCAACTATTTTAAATCTTTAAAAGAAGGGATCACAGAGTTAGTTCACTGTTGGCTTGCCTAGCGATAACGTTGGGCGCAATCACGGCCCATAGGAGAAATTGGGTCGTGACACCATGGGCCCTTAAGATCTATGTTTTAAGAAGTACGAATGCGTAATAGAAAAGTGGAAACTTTCTTTCATTTTTGTGTGCAAAGTACATGATCGAAAGCGTATAAAAGCTTGTATCACAGCTAAGGTGGTTTATGTGGGCAAGGTTCACTTAACCGTTTGGCCCTTACAATAAATGCTAACCACCGAGCCTAAGCTATTCAAGTACAAAATTTCCTTATTTCCTTGCTAAGACTCTTAACCCGAGGGTGATGGTCCCCCATTATTCGAGGTTGATCTTGAGAGGGCTCGGATACTGTTGATGCGCCCATTGACTCCGATTTAAGACCGATCTTCGAATCTAAGTTAGCATGATTTACTGTTGACGCGTTAAAAACCTTGCCAAAAAACCTATTTGGGACAATATCGGTTCAAGGGAAAATGCGTGCAACGCGTGCTTTCAGACCTAATAGTCACATTCTCCCTTGACCGTTGCCTGCAAGTTTTAGTCCGATCCATAATATTATAAAAAAGCAAATGAGATCATACCTTAGCAGTAGTACTACTTTAAGTGCATAACGTTCCATTTGTTTGGTAGTTGTGCACCGTATCCGGTTTCGAGTTTGTACGAGCCTTTGCCAGTAATTCCGACGACTCGATATGGTCCTTCCCAATTTGGTCCTAGCTTCCCCTCATTCGGTTTTCGCGTATGCAATGTTACATTTCTTAACACCAAGTCCTCGATCTTGAAGTGTCAGAGGTCTGTTCTTCGGTTGTAATATATTTCTATCCGCTGTTTCTGGGCAGCCAACCGAACTAGGGTGACCTCACACCTTTCATCCAATATTTCCATGCCCGTTCTCATGGCCTCACAGTTCAATTCTTTAGTCGCATATCGGAACCTGAGGCTCAGTTCTCCCACTTTGATCGAATTAATGCTTGTACATCGTAGATCAATGAAAATGGGGTGGCCCCGGTACTAGAGTCCGAAGTTGTACGGTATGCCCACAAGACTTCGGGCAGAATTTCCTTCCATTTCTCTTTAGCATCGGTCAACCTCTTTTTCAGGTTCTGGAGTATGATTTCGTTTGTAGGTTCTGCTTATCCGTTCCCACTAGGGTGATAGGGTGTTGATTTTATCTTTTTAATCTTATGGTCTTCGAAAAACTTGCTTACCTTACTGCCGATGAATCGCTTCCCATTATCACACACGATCTCGGCTGGTATCCTAAAGCGGCATATTATGTGGTCCCAAAAGAAGTTAATGACTTCTTTTTCGAGGACTTTATCGAATGCTTGAGATTCGACCCATTTAGAAAATAATCGGTCATAAATAGTATTAATTGAGCCTTACCAGGTGCCCACCGCAGGGGGCTGACAATGTCTATTCCCCATTTCATAAACGGCCATGGGGACAAGACCGAATGGAGTAGCTCTCTGGGTTGATGGATCATCGGTGAGTGTCTCTAACAACCGTCACATCTTCATACAAAGTCCTTTGCATCTTTCTCCATGTCGATCCAGTAATAATCGGCTCTGATTAATTTCCGAAGATCAAATATGATCTTTAGTATAGTTAAATCGTTTCCTTAGTTAGTCGTTTATTTAGTTGTTATTAGTCGTTGTCGGATAGTTAATAATGCTCTTTTAATTTCTGTTTCACACTTTAGTTGGTGAGTTCAGTTTTTTTCCATGTTAGTTTTAAAAAATCAAATCATTTTAATCTAGTTAGTTTGTATCAGTTCTATTGAAAGTATTGTTTCTGCCTTTTCAGCCCATAGTTGTTTGAATCTGATTTGTGTATGAACAAGTAGGGTGGTACTGTTATTTGCTGAAAAGATAAAGAGTAGATATGTTTGATCATGAGAGTAGGGTAGTACTCATTTGGCTGCTTTTTAGTGTTTAAAGGCTGTTTGGAGTATACTACTCCTAGTAATATTCACAGTTGGTGAAAATATTATCCTTTGGACAGATTTGAACCAAAAGTCAGTCCTTTGAATAGTTAGAGAAACTTTTTGGTGAAAAATATGTCATATGCACAGATTTTCAATCATGAATGCATTGCCTCTTCTTCTATAAAAGACTACATGGTCTTTACATACAATATACAGATCTCTTTCACTAAAAAAGAACACGACATCAGTGAGTTTAGAGGGCACCTAAAAAGACTTCCAAAGAATTTTTAGCAATAAATTTTAGGCAAGAAAAAAAATAAAGAGTTTCAGTCCTTTTGTGTTTGGTTTCAGTCCTTTTGTATTTGGTTTAAAATATACTACGGTCCCTGGGTTCATTTCGGAGTTCCTGGGCTGATTTCTGCTGTTGCTGGTTTAACATGAGCTGGTTTGATAGTTTCTGCATAAATTTGGAGTCTGTTGTGTTGCCTATTGCTTACTTCTCTGCTATCTAGTAATTTATCTCAACTATGTACGCAGAGTACTCTGGATTTGATGTAATAAAGTTTAGAGCTTTAACTTGAGCTCTTTGTTATCTGCAAATGCATATTTTCTAGTTTTATGAAATGGTAAGTATGCCTATTTGTGTATAAATGATGGCTATTGTAACGACCCGGTCGGTTGTTTAGAGAGTTGTAGCCTTTTTCCCCCATTTACTGCTCATTTTGTACTTTATAACTGCTATGTGATTTTTCGGGATATTTGGTTCGGGTCCGATGAGGTTTTAGAATGAATTGAGACACTTGTCTCATGGTTGAAAGCTTAAGTTGAAATGGTTGACCGTGTATTGAATTATGTGTAAACAATTCTGAAATGTAGTTTTGATGGTTCCGTTGGGTGATTTTAGGTTTGAGGGCGTGTCCGGATTGTGATTTGGAGGTATGTAGTGGAATAAGGCTTGAAATGGCGAAAGTTGGATTTTTAGAAAGTTTGACCGAGAGTGAATTTTTTGATATTAGGGTCGGATTTTGATTTCGAAAGTTTGAGTAGGTCCGTAATGTTATTTGTTACTTATGTGCAAAATATGGGATCAATCAGACACGATTTGATAGGCTTTGGCATTGTTTGTAGAAGTTGGAATTTCCTTAGATTCAATATGCTTGAATTAGGGTGCGATTCATATTTTTGATGTTGTTTGAGGTGATTTTAGGGCTCGACTAAGTTCGTATAATGTTTTAGGACTTGTTGGTATGTTTGGTTGAGGTTTCGAGGGCCTCGGGTTTATTTAAGATGGTTAACATATCAAAACTTAAAGTTGAGAGATTGCTGAAGCTGGGCTCTGCTGGTGTAACCGCACCTGTAGAGCTTTGATCACAGGTGCGAGCTCACTAGTGAGGGCTTGATTGTGAATGTGTGAGTTTGGAGGATAGTGTAGGTGGTCGTAGGTGCGAGGGATTTACCGCACCTGCATGGCCGCAATGCGACAATGGGAGCGCAGAAGCGAAAATGGAGATGTGGGCTAGGTTCGCAAAAGCGGCTTGGTGGCTTGCAGAAGCGAGTCTGCAGGAGCAGATTCATGGGCTGCAGGAGCATAGGGAATCATATAAGCAGAAGTTTTGTCGCTTCTGCGATGCCGCAGAAATGGTTAAGCGTCCGCAGAAGCCGAAAGGTAGGGCATAATGTTTCAAAGCAAAGGTTCGCGACTTTGCTTCATTTTAAACATTTCAAGCACATGTTTGGGCGATTCTTGAGAGGATTTTCGAGGGGTTTCTAGAGGTAAGTCTCTTGTGCTAATTTTTTATCAATAATCTTGTTTCCCATTGATTTTTCCACCTAGTTTGTGAGTATTTAAGGTAGAATTTGGGAGTTTGAGGCTAGGGATTTGGAGAGTTTTATTTGGGGATTTGGGTGTTGATTTGGTGTCGTATTTTGGTAAATTTGGTATGGTTGAACTCATGGTTGAATGGGATTTAGAGTTTTGTGACTTTTCTCGGATTTTGAGATATGGGCCCGGGTTCCCGACTTTCGGCAGATTTTGTCTTTTGATGTACAACTTAGTATTTCCTTATGGAATTGATTCCTTTAGCCCGTGTTTATTGTGTCGCATTGTTTGTGGTTAGGTTTGAGGTTTTAGGAGGCTGTTTCCCGAGGCAAAGGTGTGTTGGAGTAGAGATTTTCCCGGGTTGAGGTAAGTAACACTTCTAAACTTGGATCTGAGGGTTTGAAAGCTCGAATTTTGTGTTACATGATTAGTGTCAAGGTGATGCACATGCCAAGTGACAGGCGTGCGGTCGTGCATCATGAAAATTTTGACCTGGTCGATTCCACGGAGCTGTATAGTGGATTTATCTTGTTGATATCCATTTTTTCATCATGTGATACAGTAATTGAGTTGTCAATCATACTAGAAATCATGTTTAGGCTATATGCTAGTATTGTTGGGACCACAATGGTCGTTTATTGTTGTCGACTTATTGATTTCATTGAAATTTTGTACTCAGTCATATTCATTCATTACATATTATATCTTGGTCTCTATTGCTATTTGTTGATACATCATACCATTATTTTCGGGCTAGTTTCATGACATTGTGAGCCCGTGAGAGAGAGGCTAGAAGGATTGATGATCGAGTAAGGCCGAAGGCCTGATTATGAGTGACATTTATGGGATCAAGCTGCACGTCACAACAGGTTTTACTGATTTATTCCTGGATCTGGCTTATGATAGCGCTTGGGCTGAAGGAGCCCCTCCGGAGTTTGCATATACCCCCGTGAGCGCAGTTCATTTATATTAAGGGATGGATCTTCCTTGGACATGGATCTTGTTCAAATCATTTATACCTAGGGATGGATCTTCCCCAGGGGCCGGATTGGCCCTACCTAGTACTGAGTGACTGATGGTCAGTTGATGCACATATTCTGGGATGGATCTTCCCTAGGCTCGATTGACCATATACAATACTGAGTGATTGAGCATCACAAGAGTGTGAGTACACGAGGTTATCAACATGGTGCATCACATACAACATGTGCATTGGCATGTAGATGTAGAGAAGTTATATTCCTCATATTATTCAAAATTGATCTATCTTACTTGTATAGAGTTTAATTGTTGAACTTGAAAGCCTGTCTATGTTCCTGCACTATTATTTCTATATTGAACTATATCAGTTGAATTCGTCACTACTTTCAGTCCAAAGTTTAGATTTGTTACCTATTGAGTTGGTTGTATTCACGCTATACTCTGCACCTCGTGTGCAGATCCAGGTGCTTCCGGTCACGTCGGCTACTGAGTTGAGGAGTTCAGACTTTCGGAGATTATCGAATTAGCTGCTTGGCGTTTGCATACCTTGACGCCCCGGTTTTGGGAGAGATTTTGTATTGAGATTAAGTGTTTTTTTATTTTCTTTTAAAAGGGTATTCCTTAAATTTAACTGCTTCCATATTTTTTCAAAGCTTTTGATGTATTGAGATGGTTCGGTAGTTGGCTTGCCTATCTCTTGTAACGATCCGACTGGTTGTTTTGAGAGTATTAGCCCCGATCCCTTATTTCTTGCTTTCCCCGTATCTTTTTCTGCTTATGTGACTTTCCGGGAGTTTATGTTTGTGGTTTCAGAGTGTTTTGGGACAGTTAGTCCCTAAAACAGAAGCTTAAGTTCTAGAATTTTGACCGAAGTCAGAACTGTGTGAAGACGACTCTGGAATGGATTTTCGTCGATTATGTTAGCTCTATTGGGTGATTTTGGACTTAGGATCGTGTTCAGATTGTGTTTTGGAGGTTTGTAGCTGAGTAAGGCTTGAATTGGAGAAAGTTGAATTTTTGGGGAGTTTGACCGGAAGTGGACTTTTTGATATCGGGGTCAATTCCTATTCCGGAAGTTAGAGTAGGTCTGTAATGTCAATTATGACTTGTGCGTAAAGTTTGAGTTGAATCTGTCATGGTTTGGTATGTTTCGGCATCGATTGTAGAAGTTTGAAGTTCAAAGTTCATTAAGTTTGAAATGGAGGGTGATTCGTATTGTTAGCGTTGTTTGATGGGATTTGAGGGATCGACCAAGTCTGTATGGTGTTTTAGGACGGTTGGTATATTTGGTTGAGGTCCCGGGGGCCTCGGGTTGATTTTGGGTGGTTAACGGATCATTTTGGACTTGTGAAGAATTGTAGAATTTTCTTGTTTCCAATTGCTGGTTTCTTTCTTCGCGTTCACGAGGGGAGTTTCGCGTTCGCGAAGAGGAACTGGTGGCAGGTGGGGTTTTGTACTTCGCGTTTGCGATGGAGGTCCCACGTTCATGAAGCTCTGAGGTAAATGGTCAACGCTTTCGCGATGTAGGTCCAGCATTTGCGTAGAGGAAGTGGTCACCTGAGTCTCTAGGACCTTTTGCCTACTCGTTCGCGATGTTGGTCTCGCGTTCGCGTAGGGTCGAGCTGAGGGACCTTCGCGATTAGGCCATCGCGTTTGCGATGAAGGATATTTGGATGGAGTACGTATGCTTCACGAACGTGAGGGTTCTTCCGCGTTCACGAAGAAGGGATGCCTGGGCAGTATTAAACTTTCCAAAAACGAGGGTTAGCCATTTTTATCAAAACTTGAGATAGAGAGCTCGAATTTTGATGGGATTTTCAAAGACATCGATTGGGTAATGATTCTTCACTTGTTTTTTGTTATATACCACTAATCTATCATTAATTCCATCCTTTAATTTCGTATTTAGGTTGAAAAATTTAGGGAAAATGGGAGAAGTTCTTCAACTAAATTTTTGAGTTTTGATTGGGATTTTGATGTCGGATTGTGATAATTTTGGTACTAGTGAACTCGTGAGTGAATGTATGTTCATATTTTGTATTCCCCCAGTTTCAAATTTGATGAGGTACTTTCCTTTTTAGTCTGTTCCAAAATGAATGACATATTTATAAATTTTGAAATAATTCAACTTTAAACTCTTAATTTTACCCAATTTACCCTTATTGAGAAGCTTTTATAACCACACAAATGACATGGTCCCACAAAGCTTTTACCCCTTAAGCTTTTAAGACCACAATTTTCAAAAGTCTTCTAAATGGGGAAATTTTCCCGATTCCGAGTTGACTTTTACCCGATTCCGAGATGTAAGCCCGGGTTGACTTTTTGGGGAAATTTTCTAATTTCTTTCTTAGGCCTTGATTTTATTAATTAGATTAGTTTTTTATAGTTATATTTATGGTATGTAATTCTTTTGGCTAGATTTGGGCCATTCGGGGTCAGAAAATCGTGGAAAAAGCATTGTTACTTATTGATTGAGCTTGGTTCGAGGTAAGTGGCTTGCCTAACCTTGTGTGGTACTGTTGTGATATGTGGGCACCGTGTACGTGAGGTGACAAGTGAGTCCACGGGCTATTTGTTGTAAAATCCAATTTTTACTGAGTAGTAACATGTTTTCATCTTAATTGAATTACCAGCTTGTGTAGTTATCATGTTTAGTCTATTATCGTATGTCTATTTGCTTTAACTGCTTATTTTAACTCTGTGCAGCATGCCTAGCTGATTTCCTGTTTTTCCTTGATTTTTATCAGTCTTAACTGTAGAATTCTTACTGTTAACCATTTTATTTATCGGTTTGAGATGTTTGTTTACTTTTGAGACTACGAGGAGGTACTCGGGAGTTCTCCCTACATATTTACCTTGAGACTACGAGGTGGTACCTCAGGAGTCCTCCCTACATATTTACTTTTGAGAGTACGAGGCGGTACCTCGGGAGTTCTCCCCGCACATTTACTTTTGAGATTATGAGGCGGTACCTCGAGAGTTCTCCCTGCACATTTACTTTTGAGACTACGAGACGGTACCTCGGGAACCCTCTTTGCATATTTACTTTGGGACTACGACACAATATCTCGGGAGATCCCCTGCTGCATACCTCCTTGTGATATACTACTATTTTGTTGTGTTTTTCTTTTGTTAAATTCCAGCCTCTTATTATATTGCTACATTCTCCTGCTTTATTCATTATATACCAGTGGGCCTGACATGACCTCGTCACTACTCGATTGAGGTTAGGCTTGACACTTACTGCGTACCGTTGTGGTGTACCCATGCTACTCTTCTGCACATATTTTGTGTGCAGATCCAGGTGCTTATTATCAGCCACATCATCAGTGAGCAGTGACAGTTTGGAGACTTCAAGGTATGTATTCCGCGTCCACAGACCTCGGAGTCCCCCTCTATTATCTTATATGTCATTTACCTTCCGTACTTCTTTTATTAGAATCCGCTATATAGAGATACTAGTTTACTAGTGTATCTTGTGACTTATGATGTTCCGAGTTTTGGGAATATTGTGTATTATTATAGTGTTCGTTATTGTACATGCCGAGCGGCATTGTTACCAGTTATTTGGTTACCTGTTGTAGTTAGTTGTTAGGTTTTACTTCCATTTTTGTTATTTTTGCAATTTGTTAGGGTTACCTAGTCATAGAGACTAGGTGCCGTCACGACGTTTTACGGAGGGAGTTTTGGGTCGTGTCAAGTTGATATTAGAGCTCTAGGTTCATAGGTGTCATGAGTCACAAGAAAGTTTAGTAGAGTCTCGCGGATTAGTAAAGAGACGTCTGTATTTATCTTTGGGATGCTATGGAACTGTTAGGAAAAATTACACTTCTTTGATTCCTTTTCGTGTAAAATTGTTGACTTCACAACTCTAAACTTCGGTATTTTGTTCTCTAACAGATGGTGAGGACACGTATATGCGGATCTGATGACCAGGCACCCACCCCCCCTTTTAGAGTCACGAGAGTCCGGGGTCGGGGCCGAGGTAGATGCCGAGGAGGTCCACGTGGTGTAGCCAGAGCACCCATACGAGCTGCTACACATGAGCCCTTAACAGCTCCAGCTGGAGGCCAGGCACCTGAGGTACCTGTTGCTGCACAAGCCATCCATGAGACTCTAGCCCAGTTTCTGAGCATGTTCAGCACCTTAGCTTAGGCTGGATTGATTCCACTTGCTCCCGCCACATCTCAGGCGGGGGGAGGAATATAGACTCCCGCCGCCCATACCCCTGAACAGAGGGTTTAGGTCGACCAGGTTCCAAAGATTATACCAATGCAGCCGGTAGCTCTAGTTTAGCCCGAGGCTAGTGTAGTAGTTTCTGAGGTGGAGCAGCTCAAACTTGAGAGGTACAAAAAGTACCACCCTCCTACCTTCAATGGATTGGCGACAGGTGATGCCCAGGGTTTTCTGGAAGAGTGTTACCGTATCCTCCGTACTATGGGTACAACGTCGAGTGGGGTTTCCTTCACTACATTCCAGCTTAGAGAAGCAACCTATTAGTGGTGGCGTGTTTATGTTGGGTAGTCCAGCCGAGGCAGCTTCACTTACATGGACTCAGTTTGCGGATATGTTCTTGAGGGAGTATGTTCCTTAGAGTCTCAGAGACGCATGGCACACGGAGTTTGAGCAGTTTTGCCAGGGTGCTATGAGTGTGTTAGAGTATGGATTTCGCTTAAGTGATTTGGACCGACATGCACCAGCCTTGGTTTCCACTGTTCGATACAGGGTTCATTGGTTTATTAAGGAACTCCACCCCAGTATTAAGCTTAGCATGGCCCGGGAGTTGGAGATGGATATTTCTTACCAGCAGGTTGTGAGTATTACAAGGAGGTTGGAGGGTATTCTTGCTCGGGAGAGAGAGGAGAGGAAGGCCAAGAGGTCTCGAGAGTTTGGAACTTATAGTGGTACTCGTTCCCTAGCTGCAGTTCATCATGGTAGAGGCTAAGTGAACCGCCCTGTTCACTCAGCTTTTCCAGCCGCCAGTGGTATTCCGGCCCCTTCTAAGGCCCAGGAGCCTTATTATGCACCGCCAATATCTAGTGCACCTCCTACACGGAATGCTTTTAGCGGTCAGTCCAGAAGACCTGGCCCGAGCCAGTCACAACAGACACCCTCCGAGATCTTGTTTTGAGTGTGGCGATACTCACCATATGGTGAGGGATTGACCCAGACCTAGGAGGGGTGCACCTACACAGACTTTTCAGGCACCGCGTGCTCCATCGGGTCTTCAAGCTATGATTACAACACCAGCTACCACCCCACTTTCTCAGCCAGCTCGAGGTGGAGGCCGGGGAGGTCGAGGTCGCCCTAGAGGGGGAGGACATGCCAGATATTATGCTCTTCCTGCTTACAAAGAGGCAGTTGCTTTCGGCTCTGTCATTACAGGTATTGTTCCGGTCTATTATAAAGATGCGTAGGTCTTATTTGATCTAGTCTCTAATTATTCCTATGTGTCTTATTTTGTCCCGTATTTTGGCATATCTCGTGATTCTTTGAGTTTTCCTGTTTATATGTCTACACCTGTGTGAGATTCTATTATTGTGGACCGTGTGTATCTGTCGTATTTTGTTGCTCTTAGTGGTTTCGAGACCAGATCTAATTTATTATTGCTCTGCATAGTAGACTTTGATATTATTTTGGGCATGGATTGATTGTCGCCCCATTATGCTATTCTTGATTTTCATGCTAAGACCGTGACGTTGGCTATGCCAGGGTTACCGTGATTAGGGTGGAGAGGTACTTTAGAGTATACTCCCAGCAGAGTTATTTCCGTTCTTAAAGCTCAACGAATGGTTGAAAAAGGGTGTGACACATATCTAGCTTATGTGAGATATGTTAGTATTGATAGCCCTACAGTTGAGTCAGTCCAGTAGTGAGGGATTTTCCAGATGTATTTCCAGCTGATCTTTCGGGCATGCCGCTCGACAGAGATGTTGAATTTAGCATTGATTTGTTGCCGGGCACCCAGTCCATCTTTATTCGTCCATATCGTATGGCTCCTCCTGAGTCGAAGGAATTGAAGGAGCAGTTACAGGAATTTCTTGATAAAGTCTTCATTCGGCCCAGTGTGTCACCTTGGGGGTGCTCTAGTCTTGTTTGTGAAGAAAAAGGAAATCGCCAGCTGAACAAAGTTACAGTGGATAACATATATCCATTGCCTCGTATTGATGACCTATTTGATCAGTTACAGGGATTCAGGGCGTTTTCCAAGATTGACTTACATTCATGCTATCATCACTTGAAGATTCGAGAGTCAGATATCCCAAAGACTACTTTCACGATTCGGTATGGTCACTACGAGTTCTTTGTGATGTCATTAGAGCTGACCAATGCCCCAGCACCTTTTATGCACTTGATGCACAATGTGTTTAGACCTTATCTTGACTCATTAGTCATTGTATTTATTGACGACATCCTGGTGTGCTCCCGGACTCCGGATTATCATGAGCAGCATCTGAAGACCGTGCTTTAGACCTTGAGAGAAAAGAAGTTATATCCGGTGTTTTCTTGGAAGCAGTGCAGAGTTGGCCTAGACCATCCTTAACTACAAAGATCCGGTGTTTTCTTGGTTTGGCGGGGTATTACCGTCGTTTGTAGAGGGTTTCTCATCTATTGCAGCACCTATGACCAGGTTGACCCAGAAGGGTGCTCTGTTCAAGTGGACGGAGGAGTGTAAGGAGAGCTTTCAGAAGCTCAAGACAACTTTGACTACAACCCCAGTATTGGTATTGTCTACAGGTTTGGGGTCTTATACTGTATATTGTGATGCGTCGCAGATTGGTCTCGGCGCGATGTTGATGTAGGATGGTATGGTGATTGCCTACGCGTCCAGATAGCTGAAGGTGCATGAAAAGAAATACCATGTCCACGACCTTGAGTTAGTAGCTATTGTTCATGCCTTGAATATTTGGCGGCACTATTTATACAGTGTCCGTTGTAAGATCTACACAGATCACCGAAGTTTGCAGCATCTGTTTAAATAGAAGGATCTTAACTTGCGTCAACGGAGGTCGTTGGAGCTGCTTAAGAATTATGATATCACTATTCTATACCATCCCAGGAAGGAAAATGTGGTGGCCGATGCCTTGAGTCGTCGGACGGAGAGTTTGGAGAGCTTAGCATATCTGCCAGCAGTAGAGAGGCTATTGGCGTTGGATGTTCAAACCTTGGCCAACCTGTTTTTTAGATTTGATATTTCTGAGCCGAGGCGAGTGTTGGCTTGTGTGGTATCTCGGTCTTCTCTTTAGGACCATATCAGAGAGCGTCAATATGATGACCCCCATCATCTTGTCCTTTAGGGACACGGTTCATCACAGTGATGCTAAGGAGGTCACTATTGGAGATGATGGTGCATTGAGGATGCATGGCAGGCTATGTGTGCCCAATGTAGATGGTTTGTGTGAGTTGATTTTCTAGGAGGCTGACAGCTCGCGGTAATCCATTCATCCGGGTGCCGCGGAGATGTATCAGGACTTGAGACATCTTTACTGGTGGAGGAGAATGAAGAAGGACATAGTGGAATATGCAGTTTGGATGATTATGGATAGGCTGACCAAGTCAGCTCATTTCATTCTTGTGATGACTACCTATTCTTCCGAACAGCTGGCTCGAGTTTATATATGCGATATCATGGCATGCCGGTATCTATATCTCTGACCGGGGTACGCAGTTTACATCACAGTTCTGGAGGGGCATACAATATGAGTTGGGTACTCGAGTGGAGTTGAGCACAACATTTCACCCTCAGATGGACGGACATTCTGAGTGCACTATTTAGATATTAGAGGATATTCTCCATGCGTGTGTGATGGAGTTTGGAGGTTCGTGGAATCAGTTATTGCCACTTGCGGAGTTCGCCTACAACAACAGTTATCAGTCGAGCATCCAGATGGCACTGTATAAGGCTTTTTATGGTAGGCAATGTCGGTCTCTAGTGGGTCGATTCGAGCCGGATGAGGCTAGGTTATTGGGTACAGACTTGGTTCAGGATGCTCTGGAGAAGGTTAAGGAGATTCAGGATTGACTTCGCACAACCCAGTCAAGACAGAAGAGTTATACGGATGGAAGGTTCGCTATGTCTCATTCATGGTTAGAGAGCGGGTCCTGCTCCAGGTGTCAACCATGAAGGGTATTATGAGGTTCAGAAAGAAGGGAAAGTTGAGCCAAAGGTTTATCGGCCCATTTGAGGTGTTGCGGCGTGTTGAAGAGTTTGCTTATGAGCTTGCCTTGCCTCCTAGTCTAGCAGGGGGTTCATCTAGTATTCCATGTTTCTATGCTCCGAAAGTATCACGACGATTCGTGTTATGTGTTAGATTTCAGCTCAGTCTAGTTGGACAAGGATTTATCTTATGTTGAGCAGCCGATAGCTATTTTGGACAGGCAGGTTCGAAAGCTGAGGTCAAAGAACAATGCTTCCGTGAAGATTTAGTGGAGGGGTCAGCTGGTCGAGGAGGCGACTTGGGAGATCAAGCATGATATGCGTATCTGTTATCCTCATCTTTTCACCACTTCAGGTATGTCTCTATACTTGTTCGAGGACAAACAATTATCTTAAGAGAGGTAGGATGTAACGACCCGACCGGTCATTTTGAGAGTATTAGCCCCGATCCCTTATTTACTGCTTTCCCAGTATCTTTTTTTATCTTATGTGACTTGTGTGGAGGTTTTGTTTGTGGTTTGGGGTATTTGGGACACTTAGTTTTTTAAACGGAAGCTTATGTTCTAGGAATTTAACCGTAATTGGTTGAGGTCCCGGGGGCCTCGGATTGATTTTGTGTGGTTAACGGATCATTTTGGACTTGTGAAGAATTGCAGAATTTTCTGGTTTGTAGTTGCTTGTTTCCTTCTTCACGTTCGTGAGGGGAGTTTCGCGTTCACGAAGAGAAACTAGTGACATGTTAGATTTTGTGCTTCACGTTAGCGATAGATGTCCCCCGTTCGCGAAGCTCTTAGGCATATGGTCTACGCGTTCACGACGTAGGTCCCACGTTCTCATAGAGGAAGTGGTCACCTGAGTATCCAAACACTTTGCCTACGCGTTTGCTATGCTGGTCCCGTGTTTGCGTAGGTTCGGGCTCAGTGACATTCACATTTTCGATTAGGCCATCGTGTTCGCAGTGAAGGATTCCGAGCTGGAGTAAGTTTGTGCTTTGCGAACGTGAGGGTTCTTCCGCGTTCTCGAAGAAGGGATGCCTGGGCAGTATTAAACTTTTCCAAAACAAGGGTGAACCATTTTTATCAAAACTTGAGATAGAGAGCTCAGATTTGGACAAGATTTTGAGGGATTTTCAGAGACATCCATTATGATTCTTCACTTGTTTTTGGTTATATCTCACTAATCTATCATTAATTCCATCCTTTGATTTTGGATTTGGGTTGAAAATTTTAAGAAAAATGGGAGAAGTTCTTCAACTAAGTTTTTGAGTTTTGATTGGGATTTTGATATCGGGTTTGGATAATTTTGGTACGAGTGAACTCGTGAGTGAATGGGTCTGCATATTTTGTAACTTTTACCCGATTTCGAGACGTGGGCCCGAGTCGACTTTTTGGGATGATTTTTAATTTCTTGCTTAAGCCTTGATTTCATTAATTAGATTAGTTTTTTATAGTTATATTTATGGTATGCAATTGCTTTTGGCAAGATTTGGGCCATTCGAAGTCGGAAAATCGTGGAAAAGGCTTTGTTACTAATTCATTGAGCTTGGTTTGAGGTAAGTGGCTTGCCTAACCTTGTGTGGTGGAAATCTCCTTAGGATTTGGTACTGCTGTGATATGTGCGCACCCTGTACGTGAGGTGACGAGTGCGTACACTGGCTATTTGTTGTAAAACCCGATTTTTACTGAGAAGTAACATGTTTTCATCTTAATTGAGTTATACCAGCAAGTGTAGTTATCCTGTTTAGTCTAATACCGCATGTCTACGTGCTTTAACTTCTTATTTGAACTCTGTGCAGCATGCCTAGTTGATTTTCTATTTTTCCTTGATCTTTATCAGTCTTAACTATAGAATTCTTACTATTAATTGTTGTATTTATCAGTTTGAGTTGTGTGTTTACTTTTGGGACTACGAGACGGTACCTCGAGAGTTCTCCCATCATATTTACTTTGAGACTACGATGCGATACCTCGGGAGTTCTTTCTGTATATTTACTTTTGAGACTACGAGGCGGTACCTCGGGAGTTCTTCCCGTATATTTACTTTCGAGATTATGAGGCGGTACCTCAGGAGTTCTTCATGCACATTTACTTTTGATACTATCAGGCGGTACCTCGTGAGATCTCTTTGCATATTTACTTTGGGACTATGAGACGGTATCTCGGGAGATCCCCTGTTGCTTAACCCTTTGTGCTATACTGCTATTTTTCTGTGTTTTCCTTTTGTTAAATTCCAGTCTCTTATTATATTGCTACATTCTCCTGCTTTATTCATTATATACCAGTGGGCCTGACCTGACCTCGTCACTACTCGATCGAGGTTAGGCTTGGCACTTACTAGGTACCGTTGAGGTGTATTCATGCTACTCTTCTGCACATGTTTTGTGTTCAGAGCCAGGTGCTTATTATCAGCCACATCATCAGTGAGCAGGGACATTTTGGAGACTTAAAGGTATATCTGTCGCTTCTTCAGACCTCGGGGTCCCCCCTATCGTCTCCTATGTTATTTACCTTTCGTACTTCTTTTATAAGACTCTGGTGTATGGAGATACTAGTTTCCTTCTGTAGTTTGTGACTTATGATGTTCCGGGTTTTGGGAGTACTATGTATTACTAGTGTGTTAGTTATTGTACATGTCGAGCGGCATTGTTACTAGTTATTGGTTTATCTGTTGTAGTTGGTTGCTACGTTTTACTTCCATTTTTGTTATTTCCGCTATTTGTTAGGCTTACCTAGTCGTAGATACTAGGTGCCGTCATGATGTTTTACGGAGGGAGTTTTGGATCGTGAAAGTTCCGTGATGGGGGCCATCACGATGAGTTGGTTTTGGGTCATGACAAGTTGGTATCAGAGCCTAGGTTACATAGGTCTCACGAGTTATGAGCAAATTTAGTAGAGTCTTGCGTATCGGTGCAGAGACGTCCGTACTTATCTTCGAGAGGCTACCGAACCCTTAGGAAACTTAACATTCTTGTATTCTTGTCGTGCGGATTTGTTGATTCCGGTGACTAAACTTTTGTTATTTTATTCTCTCACATATAGTGAGGACACGTTCTACCGGGCATGGTCGACAACCCCTGGTACCATCAGTTAGGGTCGTGAGAGGCCGAGGTCGAGGTATGGGTAGTGGTGCAACTCGTACTGTATCTAGGGAAGCACCTGCAGTCCCACCAGTCACTCCAGCTCAGGAGCAGCTACCAGATACGGTAGAGCCAGTGAAGCCAGCTCAGGCACCAGCTGTGCCAATTGTGATCTAGGCCTTCAGGAGGCTTTGGCTCATATTCTGTCCGTGTGTACCAATCTTGCTCAGGCGGTCTCAGTTCCGACCGTACCAGCCACTTCTCAGGCCAGGGGAGGTACTCAGACTTCCGTCGTCCGTACACCATAGCAGGTGATGCATGTACTTCAGACACAGGGATACTACCAACCCAACAACTGCTCAGGCAGTTCCCGTTATGTCTAATGATGAACAGAGGAGACTCGAGAGATTTGGGAGGCTTCAACCTCCATTATTTAGCAGGTGATGCATGTACTTCAGACACGGGGATACTACCAGCCCAACAACTGCTCAGGCAGTTCCCGTTATGTCTAATGATGAACAGAGGAGACTCGAGAGATTTGGGAGGCTTCAGCCTCCATTATTTAGTAGGGCTGAGTCAGAGGATGCCCAAGGATTCTTAGATAAGTTCCAGCGGATTCTTTGTACGGTAGGTATTCTGGAGACCAGTAGGGTCTCGGTCACTACCTGCCTTCAGATGGTAGGAGGCTTATGAGAGGCGCAAGCTGGTCGGTGCAGTGCCACTTACATGGCAGGAGTTCTTCTCTTCTTGTAGAAGTTTGTAATGCAAGAGGAGCTGTGCAGACAATTTGAGCAGTGTGTGTGACGTAGTACGATATGAGATTTTCTTAGTTGGCTTGTCACTTAGTTTGGTTGGTTCCCAATTATAGGGAGAGGATTAGGAGGTTCATTGATGGCCTTACATATCAGCTGCGGTTGCTTATGACTCAAGAGAGGGTATCTGGTGCTACTTTCAACGAGGTGGTTGAAATTGCTCGGCAGATAGAGATGGTCCGTAGCCAGGAGCGTGGAGAGAGGGAGGGCAAGATGCCTCGTGGATCCGGTGGTTTCGACGGTGTTCCTTCGGAGGGTCAGTTCTACCACGGCAAGGGTCGTCCTTATATGCATGCTCAGACGGCTTGTACAACTCACCATGGTGCACCATCTAGCCATGGTTCATAAAATACTCATCAAGGTCAGTAATTTCTTAGTTCCCTTCCAGCCCAGAGTTCGTCTCATTCTCCTTCAGTTCAAGGTTTATCTGCACCGGGTGCTTCTAGTGGGTATTCTAGTGCTCGGGGTCCGCCTCAGTACTTGCCGCCATATTTAGAGATGGGTTGCTTTAAGTGTGGAGATTTGGGCCACATAAAGAGATATTGTCCCTGCCTTTTGGGAGGTCCAGCTTAATAGAGGAGTTAGACTACGACTTTGGCACCAGTTACTTCACCACCCGCTAGTCAGCTCGGGGTAGGGCTCAGTCAGCTAGGGGTCACCCAAGAGAGGGAGGCCGATCAGGTGGCGGCCAGGTCCGATTATATGCTAAACTGACAGACCAGATGCGATTGCTTCAGATGTAGTGATCACAGGTATTGTCTCAGTCTGCCGCAGGGATGCTTATGTATTATTTGACCCTGGTTCTACTTATTCGTATATATAATCATATTTTTCTCAATATATGGATATGTGAGTCCTTAGTTTCATCTATCCACGTATCTACGCCAGTGGTTATGGACCTTGTATATCGATCGTGTGTAGTGTCTATTGGGGGATTGGAGACTAGACTATTGGGGGATTGAAGACATAGTATGGTGGACTTAGACGTGATATTGGGTATGGATTGGTTGTCTCCATGTCATGTTGTTCTGGATTGTCACGCTAAGATCGTGACGTTGGTAATGCTGGGGTTGCCAAGGATTGAGTGGAGAGGTTCTCTAGACTATGCTCCCAGCAGAGTAATTTCATATTGAAGGCCCAACGGATGGTTGGGAAGGGTTTCTTATCTTATTTGGACTTTGTGGGGGATGTTGGTGATGATACTCCTACTATTGATTCTGTTCTGGTGGTGCGAGATTTTTCGGATGTGTTTCCTACAGACCTTCTGGGCATGCCGCCCACATGGATATTGACTTGGAGCCGGGCACTCAGCCCATTTCTATTCCACAGCATCATATGGCACCGGATGAGTTGAAGGAATTGAAGGAGAAACTAAGAACTCCTTGATAAGGGATTTGTTAGGCCTAGTGTGTCACCTTGGGGTGCATCGATTCTGTTTGTGAAGAAGAAGGATGATACTATGCGGATGTGCATCGATTACAGACAGTTGAACAAATTTGCAATCAAGAACAAGTATCATTTTCCGCGCATTAATGATCTATTTGACCAGCTTCAGGGAGTGAGGATGTTCTATAAGATTGACTTGAGGTCTGTTACGACCAGTTGAAGATTCGGGACTCGGATATTCTAAAGACAACATTTAGGACTCGTTATGGCCATTATGACTTTCTTGTGATGTCTTTTAGGATGACCAATGCCCCGACAACATTCATGCATCTGATGGACAGTGTATTTCAGCCTTATCTCGACTCATTTGTCATTATATTCGTTGATGATATCCTGTGTACTCTCGTAGCCAGGAGGAGCATACCTAGCATGTGAGTATTGTGTTGCAGCGGTTGAAGGAGAAGACACTTTATGCCAAGTTATCCAAGTGTGTATTTTGGCTTAGTTCAGTGGTGTTCTTGGGGAACGTGGTATCTAGTGAGGGGATTCAAGTGGATCCGAAGAAGATAGAGGCAGTTCAGAGTTGGCCCAGACCGTCCTTAGCTACAGAGATTCGGAGCTTTCTTGGCTTGGCCGATTATTATCATCATTTCGTGAAGGTTTTTTCGTCTATTACATCGCCTTTGACCAAATTGACACAGAAGGGTGCTATTTTCAAGTGGTCGGATGAGTGTGAGGAGAGCTTTCAGAAGCTCAAGACTTCCTTGACCACAACTCCAGTTATAGTTCTACCTTCAACCTCTAAATCTTATACAATGTATTATGATGCTTCTCAGATCGGTATTGGGTGTGTCTTGATGCAGGGGGTATAGTGATTGATTATGCTTCACTTCAGTTGAAGCCCCATGAGAAGAACTACCCCGTTCATGATTTGAAATTGGCTTCCATAGTTCATGCATTGAAGATTTGGAGGAATTATCTCTCGGTGTGTCTTGTGAGGTATTTACAGATCATCAGAGCCTCAAACACTTGTTCAAACAAAAGGATATAAATTTAAGGCAGCGTAGATGGTTGGAACTGCTAAAGGACTATGATATCACTATTATCTATCATCCCGGGAAGGCCAATGTGGTGGTCGATGCGTTGAGCAGAAAGGCAGTGAGTATGGGTAGCCTTGCATTCATTCCTATTGGTGAGAGACCTCTTGCAGAGTATATTTGGGCCTTAGCCAACCAGTTCGTGAGATTAGATGTCTCGGATCCCAGTCAGGTTCTAGCTTATGTGGTTTCTCGGTCTTCCTTATATGATCGCATCAGAGAGAGCCAATATGATGATCCTCATTTTCTTGTCCTTAAGGACACGGTTCATCACAATGATGCCAAAGATGTTACTAATAGGCATGATGGGGTATTGGGGATGCAGGGTCATATTTGTGTGCCTAATATGGATGGGCTACATGGGTTGGTTCTACAGGAGGCCCACAGTTCGTGGTATTCCATTCATCCAGGTGCTACGAAGATGTACAAGAACTTAAGGCAACATTATTGGTGGAGAAGAATGAATAAGGGTATAGTAGATTTGTAGCTCGGCGCCTCAATTGTCAGCAAGTAAAGTATGAGCATCAGAGACCGGGTGGATTGCTTTAGAGGCTAGAGATTCCAGAGTGGAAATGGGAGTGGATCACCATGGATTTTGTAGTTGGGCTCCCACGGACTTCGAGGAAGTTCTATGCTATTTGGGTGATTGTGGATCGACTGACCAAGTCCGTGCACTTCATTCCAGTTGAGACTACTTGTTCTTTGAAGCGGTTGGATGAGATTTACATTCGCGAGATTGTTCGCCTTCACAGTGTGCCAGTGTCTATCATTTCATATCGGGGCACGCAGTTTACATTGCAATTTTGGAGAGCTGTGCAGTGAGAGTTGGGCACCTAGGTGAAGCTGATTACAGTATTTCACCCTCAGATGGACGGACAGTCTGAGCTGCACACTATGCAGATATTGGAGGACATACTACGCGTTTGTGTCATTGATTTCGGGGGTTCATGGGATCAGTTTCTTCCGCTCGAAGAGTTTTCCTACAACAACAGTTACCAGTCGAGCATTTATATGGCCCCGTATGAGGCTTTGTATGGGAGACGATGTAGATCTCCGGTGGGTTGGTTTGATCCGGGTGAGGCTAGGCTATTGGGTACTGACTTAGTTCAGGATGCTTTGGACAATGTTAAGTTGATTCAAGATCGAATTTGCACGATTTAGTCTAGACAGAAGAGTTATGCCGACACGAAGGTCCGTGATGTTGCTTACATGGTTGGGGAGAAGGTGCTTCTTAAGGTTTCGCCGATGAAGGATGTCATAAGCTTCGGGAGGAAGGGCAATTTTAGCCTTCGATATATGGGCTGTTTGAGGTACTTCAGAGGATCTGAGAGGTGGATTACAAGCTTGCCTTGCCACCTAGTTTTTCGAGCGTGCATCCAGTGTTTCATGTTTCTGTGCTCCTAAAATATGTCGGTGATCCGTATCATGTTTTGGATTTTTCCACAGTTCAGTTGGACGGGTGATTTGACTTATGATGTGAAGCCGGTGGCCATTTTGGATCAGCAGGTTCGTAAGTTGAGGTCAAAGGACATAACTTTAGTGAAGGCGCTGTGGAGAGGTAAGCCAGTTGAGGAGGCTACATGGGAGACCGAGCGGAAGATACGGAGCAGATGTCCACACCTATTTGAGACTCCAGGTATGTTTCTAGACCCGTTCGAGGATGAACATTTATTTAAGAGAGGGAAGATGTAACAACCCGACCGGTCATTTCGAGATTTTTAGCCCTGTTCCATTTACTGCTCATTTTGTACTTTATGACTACTATGTGATTTTCCGGGGTAGTTTGTTCGGGTCCGGTGAGGATTTGGAATGAACTGAGACACTTAGTCTCATAGTTTAAAGCTTAAGTTGATTTGGTTGACTAAATGTTGACTTATGTGTAAATGATTCCGGAATGGAATTTTGATGGTTCCGTTAGCTCCAGTGGGTGATTTTGGATTTGGGAGCGTGTCTGAATTATGATTTGGAGGTCCGAAGTGGAATTAAGCTTTAAATGGTGAAAATTGGATTTTTGGAAAGTTTGACCTAGAGTGGATTTTTTGATATCGGGGACGGATTTTGATTCTGGAAGTCTGAGTAGGTCTGTAATTTCATTTGTGACTTGTGTGCAAAATTTGGGGTCCATCGGACGCAATTTGATAGGTTTCGGTGTCGTTTGTTGAAGTTGGAATTTTCTTAGTTTCAATAGGCTTGAATTGGGGTGCGATTCATGTTTTTATATTGTTTGAGGTGATTTGAGGGCTCGACTAAGTTTGTATGAGGTTTTAGGACTTGTTTGTGTGTTTGGTTGAGGTTACGGGGGGTCTCGGGTTGATTACGGATTTTTAACGGATAAAAAGTTGAAATTAAGAGATTGCTGAAGCTGGGCTCTGCTGGTGTAACCGCACCTGTAGAGCTTTGATCGCAGGTGTGAGCTCACTGGTACAAGCTTGGTTGTGAAGGTACAAGTTTGGAGGAATGTGTGTAGGTAGGCACAGGTGTGAGGTATTTACTGCACCTATGTGGCCGAGATGCGACGATGAGAGCGCAGAAGCGGAATGGAGCTGGGGGCTGGATCGACAGAAGCGACATGGGGCCTTGCAGAAGCAAAAGTACGCATGAGCGGATTCATGGGACGGAGAAGCAGAGGAAACCGCATAAGCGGAAGTTTGGTCGCTTAAGCGATCCCGCAGAAGCGGTTAAGTGTCCACATAAGCGAAAAGGCTAGGTAGAATGTTTAAAAACAAGGGTTCGCGATTTTTTCTTCATTTTAAACATTTCAAGCACGGGTTTGGGTGATTCTTGAGAGGATTTTCGAGGGGTTTCTTGAGGTAAGTCCCCTGTGCTCATCTTTTTAATCAATAATCTTGTTTTTCCATTGATTTTCCCACCTAGTTTGTGTGTATTTAAGGTGGAATTTGATAGTTTGAGGATAGGGATTTGGAGAGTTTGATTTGGGGATTTAGGTGACGATTTGGTGTCGAATTTTGATAAATTTGGTATGGTTGGACTCGTGGTTAAATGGACTTTCGGGTTTTGTGACTTTTGTCGGATTACAAGACGTGGCCCGAGGGCCAGCTATGGGCCGATTTTGACTTTTGATTTATAACTTAGTATTTTTTTAATGAAATTGATTCCTTTATCCCGTGTTGATTGTATCACATTTTTTTGTGGCTAGATTCGAGGCTTTCGGAGGCCATTTCGTGAGGCAAAGATGTGTTGGAGTAGAGATTTTCCCAGGTTGAGGTAAGTAATACTTCTAAACTTGGACCTGAGGGTTTGAAACCCCGAATTTTGTGTTATATGATTTGTGTCGAGGTGATGCACATGCCAAATGATGGACATGCGGGCGTGCACCATGAAAATTGTGACCTGGTCGATTCCACATAACTGTAGAGTGGATTTATCTTGTTATATCCATTTTTCCATCATTTAATAAAGTAATTGAGCTGTTAATCATGCTAGAGATCATGTTTAGGCAATGTGCTGGTACTGTTGGACCCATAATGGTTGTTTCTTGCTGTCGACTTATTTATTTCATTGAAATTTCATATCCAGTCATATTCATTCATTACATATTATATCTCAGTCCCTATTGCTATTTGTTAATACATCATAACATTATTTTCGGGCTAGTTTCATGAAATTGTGAGCCCGTGAGAGAGAGGCTGGAGAGACTGATGACTGAGTGAGGCCGAGGGCATGATTATGAGTGACATTTATGAGATCGGGCTGCACACTGCATCGATTTTTACTGATTTATGCCTGGATCTGTCTTATGATAGCGCTTGGGATGAAGGAGCCCCTTCGGAGTGTGCACACCCCCAGTGAGCGCAGTTGATTTACATGAGGGATTGATCTTCCCTGGACATGGATCTTGTCCGAATCATTTATACTTGGATGGATCTTCCCTACGGGTTGGATTCTCCCTACCCAATACTGAGTGACTGATGGTCAGTTGATGTATATATTACGGGATGGATCTTCCCTGAGCTGGATTGCCATATACAATAATGTAGTGATTGAGCATTCCGAGAGCATGGGTACACAAGGTTTTCAACATGGTGCATCACATACATCATGTGCATTGGCAGGTAGATGTAGAAAAGTTATATTCCTCATATTATTCAAAATTGATCTATCTTACTAGTATTGAGTTTAACTATTGAACTTGAAAGCATGTCTACGTTCCTGCACTGTTATTTCTATATTGAACTATACCGGTTGAGTAAGTCACTACTTTCAGTCCAAAAGTTAGATTTATTACTTATTGATTTGGTTATACTCACGCTACACCCAGCACCTCGTGTGCATATTCAGGTGCTTCCGGTCACGGCGGCTGCTTAGTTGAGGAGTTTGGACTTTCGGAGATTATCAAGGTAGTTGCTTGGCATTCTCAGACTTGACTCTCCTCCCTTATCTTCATTTGATATTTTAGTTTTATTCTCTAGATGTTGTATTAGACTATATTCCTATGTAGAGGCTCATATACTCGATGACGCCCTGGTTTTGCGAGAGATTTTGTATTGAGATTACGTTTTTCTTTTTTGCTTTAAAAGTGTATTCCTTAAATTTAATTGCTTCCATATTTTTTCAAAGCTTTTAATGTATTGAGATGGTTGAGTAGTTGGCTTGCCTAATTCCACGATAGGCGTCATCACGACGGATTGGTATTTGATCGTGACACTATGTCAAGAAATGCTATAGTTTTCAATTTCGACATGTGGTTTGAATTTCGAAATATGTATATTTGGCTGCAATAGTCAATAAAGTAACATTAGTTTAATTTATCTTTCTTAGAATTGGTATTTGAAGTAAGTTTCCGATATTGAAAAGTTGAAAATAGTGTCTGTTAATAATATTTTCATTCCAAGAATACATACATATATATATATATATATATATATATATACATATATATATATATATATATATATA
>ML301711.1:0-68417 GCA_005239505.1 Nicotiana paniculata
TACATTTTTTGGTATTTTATGGCAATTAAACTTGAATTTTGCCAGTCGTGCCTGTATTATTGCTTGCCATGGTTCAGGCCGGAAACCTTGGTACGGAGCCGGTACCAGATCGCATGATATTTGTCCGGGACACCAACTACGACCCAAGGAACCATAACCAACGCTTCGAAATGATCAAGTTACATTTTTTGGCATTTAATGGCAATTAAAATGGAATTCCGCCAGTCATGCCTGTATTATAGCCTGCCATGGTCCATGCAAGACGCCTTGGTACGAAGCCGGTACCGGAACGCATGATATTTCTCTGGGAAATCAAATACGACCTTATGAACCATAACCAATGCTTCGAAATGATCAAGTTACATTTTTTGGCATTTTATCACAATGAAACTGGAATTCCGCCAGTCGTGCATGTATTAACGCCTGCCATGGTCCAGGCCTAATGCCTTGGTACGGAGCCAGTACCGGATAGAGTGATATTTATCTGGGACATAAAATACGACCCAAGGAACCGTAAAAAACGCTTCAAAATGATGAAGTTACATTTTTTGGAATTTTATCGATATTAAAATGGAATTCCGCCGTTCGTGCTTGTATTATCGCCTGACATGGTCCAGGTCGGACGCCTTGGTACGGATCCGGTATCGGATCGCATGATATTTTTCCAGGACAGGAATACGACCCAAGTAACCATAACCAACGCTTCGAAATTATCAAGTTACATTTTTTGGCATTTTATAGTAATTTAACCGAAATTCCGCCTTTCGTACCTATATTATAGCCTGCCATGGTCCAGGCTGGACGTCTTGGTACGGAGACGGTATGGGATCGCATGATATTTGTCCGAGACATCAAATACGACCCATGGAACCATAACCAGTGCTTCGAAATGATGAAGTTACATTTTTTGGCATTTTATGGCAATTAAAATGGAATTCCGCCAGTCGTGCCTGTATTATCGCCTGCCATGGTCCATGCTGGACACCTTGGTACGGAGCTGGTATCGGAACGCATGATATTTCTCCTGGACATCAATACGACCTTAAGAACCATAACCAACGCTTCTAAATGATCAAGTTACATTTTTAGGCATTTTATAGTAATTAAACCAAAATTCCGCCAGTCGTGCCTGTATTATCGCGTGCCAATGTCCAGGCGGGACTCCTTGGTACGGAGCCGGTATCGGATCACATGATATTTGTAAAGGACATCAAATATGACCCAAGGAAAAACAACCAATGCTTCGAAATGATCAAGTTACATTTTTTTGCCTTTTATGGCTATTAAACTGGAATTCCGCTAGTCGTGCCTATATTATCGCCTGCCATGGTCCAGACCGAACGCCTTGGTACGTAGCCGGTACCGGATCGCATGATATTTTTTCGGGACATCAAATACGACCCAAGGAACCATAACCAACACTGCGATATGATCAAGCTACATTTTTTGGCATTTTATAGTAATTAAACTGAAATTCCGCCAGTCATTGTCCAGGCTGGACATCTTGGTATGGAGCCAGTATCCGATCGCATGATATTTGTCCGAGACATCAAATACAACTAAGGAACCATAACTAGTGCTTTGAAATGATCATGTTACATCTTTCTGCATTATATGGCAATTAAACTGGAATTCCGCCAGTCGTACCTGTATTATCGCCTGCCATGATCCAGGGCGGACGCCTCGGTACGGAGCTGGTACCAGATCGCATGATATTTGTCCGGAACATCAAATACGACCTTAGGAACCATAACCAACGCTTCGAAATAGTCAAGTTACATTTTTTGGCAATGAAACTGGAATTCCTCCAGTCGTGCCTGTATTATCGCCTGCCATGGTTCAGGTCGGACGCCTTGGTGCGGAGCCGGTATCGGGTCACATGATATTTGTCCGGGACAACAAATACGACCCAAGGAACCATAACTAGCGCTTCGAAATGATCAAGTTATATTTTTTGGCATTTTATGGCAATTAAACTAGAATTCTGCCAGTCGTGCCTGTATTATTACCTGCCATGGTCCAGGCTGGACGTCTTGGTACGGAGCCGGTACCGGATCGTATGATATTTGTCTGGGACATCAAATACGACATTAGGAACCATATCCAATGCTTCGAAATGATCAAGTTACATGTTTTGGCATTTTATGACAATGAAACTGGAATTTCGCTAGTCGTGCTTGTATTATCGCCCGCTATAGTCCAAGCCGGACGCCTTGGTATGGAGCCGGTACCAAATAGCATGATACTTGTCCAGGACATCAAATACGACCCAAGGAACCATAACTAACGCTTCGAAATGATCAAGTTAAATTTTTTGGCATTTTATGGCAATTAAACTGGAATTCCGCCAGTCGTGCCTATATTACCGCTTGCCATGGTCCAGACCGGATGCCTTGATACGGTGCCGGTACCGGATCGCATGATATTTTTTTGGGACATCAAATACAACCCAAGGAACCATAACCAATGCTTCAAAATGATCAACTTACATTTTTTAGCATTTATAGTAATTAAACCGAAATTTCACCAGTCGTGCCTGTATTATTGCATTCCATGGTCCAGGCTGGAGGTCTTGGTACGAAGCCGGTACCGGATCGCATGATATTTGTCCGAGACATCAAATACTACCCAAGGAACCATAACCAATGTTTCGAAATTATCAAGTTACAATTTTTGGAATTTTATGGCAATTAAACTAGAATTCCGCGAGTGGTGCCTATATTATCGCCTGCCATGGTCCAGGTCGGACACCTTGCTACGGAGGCAGTACCGGAATGCATGATATTTTTCCGGGACAGCAAATACGACCCAAGGAACCATAACCAAGGCTTCGAAATGATCAAGTTACATTTTTTGGCATTTTATGGAAATTAAATTGGAATTCTGCCAATCGTGCCTGTATTATCGCCTGCCATAGTCCAGGCCGGATACCTTGGTACGGAGCCGGTACCGGATTGCATGATATTTGTCCGGGACATCAAATACGACCTTAGGTACCATAACCAAAGGTTCGAAATGATCAAGTTACATTTTTCGGCATTTTATGACAATGAAATTGGAATTTCGCGACTCGTGCCTGTATTATCGCCTGCCATGGTCCAGGCCGGACGCCTTGGTACGGAGTCGGTACCAGATAACATGATACTTTTCCGGGACATCAAATATGACCGAAGGAACCATAACCAATGCTTCGAATTGATCAAGTTACATTTTTTGGCATTTGATGGATATTAAACTGGAATTCCGCCAATCGTGCCTGTATTATCGCCTGCCATGGTCCAGGCCGGACGCCTTGGTACTGAGCCGATACCCGATTGCATGATATTTCTGCGGGACATCAAATACGACCAAAGGAACCATAACCAACGCTTCGAAATGATGAAGTTACATTTTTTAGCATTTTGTGGCAATTAAACCTGAATTTCGCCAGTCGTGCCTATATTATCGCGTGCCATGGTCCAGGCCGGACTCCATGATATGGAGCCGATACCGGATCGCATGATATTTTTTCGGGAAATCAAATACGACCCAAGTAACCATAACCAACGCTTCGACATTATCAAGTTACATTTTTTGGCGTTTTATGGCAATTAAACAGGAATTCCGCCAGTCGTGCCTGTATTTATTGCCTACCATGGTTCAGGCCAGACGCCTTGGTATGGAGCCGGTACCGGATCTCATGATATTTTTTCGGGACATCAAATACGACCCAAGGAACCATAACCAGTGCTTCGAAATGATCAAGTTACATTTTTTTGCATTTTATGGCAATTAAAGTGGAATTCTGTCAGTCGTGCCTGTATTATCGCCTGCCATGGTCCAGGACGGACTCCTTGGTACGGAGCCGGTACTGGATCACATGATATTTGTACGGGACATCAAATACAACCCAAGTAACAACAACCAACGCTTCGAAATGATCAAGTTACATTTTTGGCATTTTGTGGCAATTAAACTGGAATTTCGCCAGTCGTGCCTATATTTTCGCGTGCCATGATCCAGCCAGGACGCCTTGATACGAAGCCGGTACCGGGTCGCATGATATTTTTCGGGGACATCAAATACGACCCAAGGAACCATAACCAACGCTTCGAAATGATGAAGTTACTTTTTTTGGCATTTTCTAGTAATTAAACTGAAATTCCGCCAGTCGTGTCTGTATTATCGCCTGCCATGGTCTAGGCCCAAGGAACCATAACCAACACTTCGAAATGATCAAGTTACATTTTTTGGCATTCTATGGCAATTAAAATGGAATTCCGCCAGTCGTGCCTGTATTATCGCCTGCCATAGTCCAGGTCGGATGCCTTGGTACGGATCCGGTTCTAAATCGCATGATATTTTTCCGGGATAGCAAATACGAACCAAGGAACCATAACCAATGCTTTGAAATGATCAAGTGACGTTTTTTGGCATTTTATGGAAATTAAATTGGAATTCCTCCAGTCATGCCTGTATTATCGCCTGCCATGGTCTAGGCCAGACGCCTTGGTAATGAGCCGGTACCCGATCGCATGATATTTCTCCGGGACATCAAACACGACCCAAGGAACCATAACCAACGCTTCGAAATGATCAAGTTACATTTTTTAGCATTTTGTGGCAATTAAACTAGAATTCTGCCAGTCGTGCCAGTATTATCGCCTGCCATGGTTCAGGCCGGACGGCTTGGTACGGTGCCGGTACCGGATCGCATGATATTTGTCCGGGACAGCAAATACGACCCAAGGAACCATAACGAATGCTTCGAAATGATCAAGTTACATTTTTTGGCATTCTATGGCAATTAAACTGGAATTCCGCCAGTCGTGCCTATATTATTGTCTGCCATGGTTCATGCCGGACGCCTTGGTACGGAGCCGGTACCAAATAACATTATATTTTTCTGGGACATCAAATACGACCCAAGGAACCATAACCAATGCTTCAAAATGATCAAGTTACATTTTTTGGCATTTTATGGCAATTAAACTGGAATTCCGCCAGTCGTGCCTGTATTACCGCCTGCAATGGTCCAGGCCAGACGCCTTGGTACGGAGCCGGTACTGGATCGCATGATATTTTTTTGGGACATCAAATACTACCCAAGGAACCATAACCAGCACTTCGAAATGATCAAGTTACATTTTTTGCAATTTTTTTGAAATTAAACTAGAATTCGGCTAGTCGTGCCTGTATTATCGCCTGCCATGGTCCAGGCCGGACGCATTGGTACGGAGCCGGTACCGGATGTCATGATATTTGTACAGGACATCAAATACGACCCAAGGAACCATAACCAACACTTAGAAATGATCAAGTTACATTTTTTGCAATTTTTTTGAAATTAAACTAGAATTCGGCTAGTCGTGCCTGTATTATCGCCTGCCATGGTCCAGGCCGGACGCATTGGTACGGAGCCGGTACCGGATGTCATGATATTTGTACAGGACATCAAATACGACCCAAGGAACCATAACCAACACTTAGAAATGATCAAGTTACATTTTTTGGCAATTTTTTGGAAATTAAACCAGAATTCCGCCAGTCGTGCCTGTATTATCACCTGCCATGGTCGAGGCCGGAAGCATTGGTACGGATCCGGTACCGGATTGCATGATATTTTTACGGGACATCAAATACGACTCAAGGAACCACAACCAACGCTTCGAAATGATCAAGTTACATTTTTGGAATTTTATGGCAATTAAACTGGAATTCCGCTAGTCGTGCCTGTATTATCGCCTGCCATGGTTCAAGACGCACGCCTTCGTACGGAGCCCATTCGGGATTGCATGATATTTGTTCGGGACAGCAAATACGACCCAAGGAACCATAACCAAGGCTTCGAAATGATAAAGTTACTTTTTTGGCATTTTATGGCAATTAAATTGGAACTCCGCCAGTCGTGCCTGTATTATCGCCTGCCATGGTCCAGGCCGGATACGTTGGTATGGAGCCGGTACCAGATCGCATGATATTTTTTCGGGATATCAAATACGATCTTAGGAACCATAACCAACTCTTCGAAATGATCAAGTTACATTTTTTGGCATTTTATGACAATGAAACTGGAATTCCACTAGTTGTGCTTGTATTATCGCATGCCATGGTCCAGGCCTGACGCCTTGGTACGGAGCCGGTACCGAATGACATGATATGTTTCCGGGATATCAAATACGACCCAAGGAACCATAACCAACGCTTCGAAATGATAAAGTTACATTTTTTGGCATTTTATGGCAATTAAACTGTAATTACGCCAATCGTGCCTGTGTTATCGCCAGCCATGGTCCATGCCAGAAGCCTTGGTACGGAGCCGGTTCCGGATAACATGATATTTTTCCGGGACATCAAATACGACCCAAGGAACCATAACCAACGCCTTCGAAATATTCAAGTTACATTTTTTGGCATTTTATGGCAATTAAACTGAGATTCCGCCAGTCTTGCCTGTATTATCTCCTTCCATGGTCCAGGTCGGACGCCTAGGTACGGAACCGGTACCGGATCGCATGATATTTGTTCGGGACATCAAATACGACCTTAGGAACCATAACCAATGCTTAGAAATGATCAAGTTATGTTTTTTGGACTTCTATGGCAATGAAACTGGAATTCCGCTAGTCGTGGTTGTATTATCGCCTGCCATTGTCCAGGATGGATGCCTGGGTACGGAGCCAGTACCGGACTGCATGATATTTTTCCGCGACATCAAATACGACCCATGGAATCATAACCAATGCTTCAAAATGATCAAGTTACATTTTTTGGCATTTTATGGAAATTAAACTGGAATTTCGCTAGTCGAGCATGTATTATCGCCTCCCATGGTCCAGGCCGGAAGCCTTGGTACGAAGCTGGTACCGGATCGCATGATATTTCTATGGGACATCAAATACGACCTAAGGAAACATAACCAACGCTTCGAAATGATCAAGTTACATTTTTTAGCATTTTATGGAAATTAAACTGGTATTCCGCCAGTCGTGCCTGTATTATCGCCTGCCATGGTCCAGGACGGACGCCTAGGTACGGAGTCGATACCGGATCGTGTGATATTTGTACGGAACAACAAATACGACCCAAGGAACCATAACCAATGCTTCGAAATGATCAAGTTACATTTTTTGGTATCTTATGACAATGAAACTCGAATTAGGCCAGTCGTGCCTATATTATCGCCTGCCATGGTCCAGACCAAACGCCTTGGTACAGAACCGGTACCAGATTGCATGATATTTGTCCGGGACATCAAATAAGACCCATGGAACCATAACCAATGCTTCAAACTTATCAAGTTACATTTTTTGGCATTTTTTGGCAATTAAACTGCAATTCCACTAGTCGTGCATGTATTATCGTCTGCCATGGTCCAGGACGGACGCCTTGGTACTGAGCTAGTACCCAATTGCATGATATTTCTCCGGGACATCAAATACAACCCAAGGAACCATAACAAACGCTTCGAAATGATCAAGTTACATTTTTTAGCATTTTGTGGCAATTAAACTGGTATTCCGCCAATCATGCCTGTATTATCGCCTGCCATGGTCCAGGCCGGTTGGCTTGATACGGAGCCGGTACCGGATCACATGATATTTGTTTGGGACAGCAAATACGACCCAAGGAACCACAACCAACGCTTCGAAATAATCAAGTTACATCTTTTTGGCATTCTATGGCAATTAAACTGGAATTCCACCAGTCGTGCCTATATTATTGTCTGCCATGGTTCAAGCCGGACGCCTTGGTATGGAGCCGGTACCGGATAGCATGATATTTGTCCGGGACATCAAATACGAACCATGGAACCATAGAAACCGCTTCGAAATGATCAAGTTACATATTTTGGCATTTTATGGAAATTAAACTGGAATTCCGCTAGTCGTGTATCTATTATCGCCTTCCATGGTCCAAGCTGGACGCCTTGGCACGAAGCCGGTACCGGATCACATGATATTTGTCCGGGACATCAAATATGACCCAAGGAACCATAACCAATGCATCGAAATGATCAAGTTACATTTTTGGAATTTTATGCCAATTAAACTGGGATTCCGCCAGTCGTGACTGTATTATTGCCTGCCATGGTCCAGGCCGGACGCATAGGTACGGAGCCGATACCAGATCGCATGATATTTGTACGGGACATCAAATAGGACCTTAGGAACCATAACAAACGCTTCAAAATGATCAAGTTACATTTTTTGGCATCTTATGACAATGAAACTCGAATTCGTCCAGTCGTGCCTATATTATCGCCTGCCATGGTCCAGACCAAACGCATTGGTACGGAGCCGGTATCAGAATGCATGATATTTGTTCAGGACATCAAATAAGACCCATGGAACCATAACCAATGCTTCAAAATGATCAAGTTACATTTTTTGGCATTTTTTGGCAATTAAACTGGAATTTCGCTAGTTGTGCCTGTATTATCGCCTGCCATGGTCCAGGCCGGACGCCTTGGTACTGAGCTAGTACCCGATTGCATGGTATTTCTCCGGGACATCAAATACTACCTAAGGAAACATAACCAATGCTTCGAAATGATCAAGTTAAAATTTTTAGCATTTTATGGCAATTCAACTGGTATTCCGCCAGTCGTGCATGTATTATTGCCTACCATGGTCCAGGCCGGTTGGCTTCGAAATAATCAAGTTACATTTTTTTGGCATTCTATAGCAATTAAACTGGAATTCCGCCAGTCGTGCCTATATTATTGTCTGCCATGGTTCAAGCCGGACGCCTTAGTACGGAGCCGGTACCGGATAGCATGATATTTGTCCGGGACATCAAATACGACCCATGGAACCATAGAAACCGCTTCGAAATGATCAAGTTACATATTTTAGCATTTTATGGCAATTAAACTGGAATTCCAACAATCGTGCATGAATTATCACCTGCCATGGTCCAGGCCGGACGCCTTGGTACGGAGCCGGTACCCGATCACATGATATTTCTCCGGGATATCAAATACGACCCAAGTAACCATAACGAACGCTTAGAAATGATCAAATTACATTTTTTGGCATTTTATGGAAATTAAACTAGAATTCTGCCTGTCTTGCCTGTATTATTGCCTGCCATGGTCCAGGCCAGACGCCTTGGTACGGAGCCGGTACCGGAATGCATGATATTTGTCCGGGACATCATATATGACCCAAGGAACCATAACGAACGCTTAGAAATGATCAAATTACATTTTTTGGCATTTTATGGAAATTAAACTATAATTCCGCTAGTCGTGCCTGTATTATCGCCTGCCATGGTCCAAGCCGCACGCCTTGGTACAGAGCCGATACCAAATCGCATGATATTTGTTCGGGACTGCAAATACGACCCAAGGAACCATAACCATTGCTTAGAAATGACCAAGTTACATTTTTTGGAATTTTATGGCAATTAAATTTGAATTCCGCCAGTCGTGCCTACATTATCGCCTGCCATGGTCCAGGCCGGATGCCTTGATACGGAGCCGGTACCGGATCGCATGATATTTTTTTCGGGACATCAAATACAACCTTAGGAACCATAAACAACGCTTCAAAATGATCAAGTTATATTTTTTGGCATTTTATGAGAATGAAACTGGAATTCCGCTAGTCGTGCGTGTATTATCGCCTGCCATGTTCCAAGTCGAACGCCTTGGTACGGAGACTGTACCCGGTCACATGCTATTTCTCTGGGACATCAAATATGACCCAAGGAACCATAACCATTGCTTAGAAATGACCAAGTTACATTTTTTGGCATTTTATGGAAATTAAACTAGAATTCCGCTATTCGTGTCTCTATTATCGCCTCCCATGGTCCAGGTCGGACGCCTTGGTACGGAGCCGATACCGGATCGCATGATATTTTTCTGGGACCGCAAATACTACCCCAAGAACATCAACCAAGGCATCGAAATTATCAAGTTACATATTTTGGTATTTTCTGGCAATTAAATTGGAATTACGCCAGTTGTCCCTGTATTATCGCCTGCCATGGTCCAGGCCGGACGCCTTGGTACGGAGCCGGTACCGGATCCCATGAAATTTTTTCGGGACATAAAATATGACCCAAGGAACCATAACCAACGCTTCGAAATAATCAAGTTACATTTTTTGGCATTTTATGGCAATTAAACTGGAATTCTGCCAGTGGTGCCTGTATAATCGCCTGCCATGGTCCAGGGCGGACGCCTTGGTATGGAGCAGGTACCCAATCACATGATATTTCTCCGGGACATAAAATACGATCCAATGAACCATAACCAACACTTCGAAATGATCAAGTTACATTTTTTGGCATTCTATGGCAATTAGACTGGAATTCCGCCAGTCGTGCCTATATTATTGCCTGCTATGGTCCAGGTCGGACGCCTTGGTACGGAGCCGGTACCGGATAGCATGATATTTGTCCGGGACATAAAATACGACCCAAGGAACCATAACCAATGCTTCGAAATAATGAAGTTACTTTTTTTAGCATTTTATGGAAATTAAACGTGATTTCTGCCAGTCGTGCTTGTATTATCGCCTGCCATGGTCCAGGCCGGACGCCTTTGTACGGAGCTGGTACCGGATATCATGATATTTGTCCGTGAAAGCAAATACGACCCAAGGAACCATAACCAAGGCTTCGAAATGATCAAGTTACATTTTTTGGCGTTTTATGGGAATTAAATTGGAATTCCGCCAGTCGTGTCTGTATTATCGCCTGCCATGGTCCAGGCCGGATGCCTTGATACGGAGCCGGTACCGAATCGTCTGATATTTGTCCGGGACATCAAATACGACCTTAGGAACCATTATCAACGATTCGAAATGATCAAGTTACATTTTTGGTATTTTATGACAATGAAACTGGAATTCTGCTAGTCTGACCTATATAATCGCCTGCCATGGTCCAGGTCGGACGCCTTGGTACGGAGCCGGTACCGGATATCATGATATTTGTCCAGGACATCAAATACGACCCAAGGAACCATAACCAACGTTTCGAAATGATCAATTTACAATTTTTGGCATTTATGGCAATTAAACTGGAACTCCGCCAGTCGTGCCTATATTATTGTTTGCCATGGTTCAAGCCGGACGCCTCGGTACGGAGCCGGTACCGGATCGCATGATATTTGTCTAGGACATCAAATACGACCCAAGGAACCATAACCAACGCTTCAAAATAATCAAATTACATTTTTTAGCATTTTGTGGCAATTAAACTGGAATTCTTCCAGTCGTGCCTGTATTATCGCCTGCCATGGTTTAAGCCGGATAGCTTGGTACGGTGCAGGTACCAGATCACATGATATTTTTCCGGGACAGAAAATACGACCCAAGGAACCATAACGAACGCTTCAAAATGATCAAGTTACATTTTTTGGCAATTAAACTAGAATTCGGCTAGTCGTGCCTGTATTATCGCCTGCCATGGTCCAGGCCAGACGCGTTGGTATGGAGCCGGTACTGGATCGCATGATATTTGTTTGAGACATCAAATACGACCCAAGGAACCATAACCAACCCTTCGAAATGATCAAGTTACATTTTTTGGCATTTTATGGCAATTAAACTGGAATTCCGCTAATCGGGCCTGTATTATCACCAGCCATGGTCTAGGCCGGACGCCTTGGTACAGAGCCGGTATCAGATTGCACGATGTTTTTACGGGACATCAAATATGACCCAAGGAACCATAACCAACGCTTCAAAATGATCAAGTTAATTTTGTGCCATTTTATGGCAATTAAACTGGAGTTCCGCCAATCGTGCATGTATTATTGCCTCCCATGGTCCAGGCCAGACGCCTTGGTACGGAGCCGGTACCCGATCATATGATATTTCTCCGGGACATCAAATACGACCCAAGGAACCATAACCAACGCTTTGAAATGATCAAGTTACATTTTTTGGAATTTTACGGAAATTATACTAGAATTCTGCTAGTCGTGCCTGTATTATTGCATGCCATGGTCCAGGCCGGACGCATTAGTACGTAGCCGGTATCGGATTGCATGATATTCTTACGGGACATCAAATACAACTCAAGGAACCACAACCAATGCTTCGAAATGATCAAGTTACATGTTTGGCATTTTATGGCAATTAAACTAGAATTCTGCTAGTTGTGCCTGTATTATTGCCTGCCATGGTCCAAGCCGCACGCCTTGGTACGGAGCCGATACCGGATCACATGATATTTTTTCGGGACACCAAATACGATCCAAGTAACCATAACCAAGGCTTCGAAATGATCAAGTTACATTTTTTGGCATTTTATGGCGATTAAATTGTAATTCCGCCAGTCGTGCATGTATTATCGCCTGCCATGGTCTAGGCCGGATGCGTTGGTATGGAGCCGGTACTAGATCACATGATATTTTTCCGGGACATCAAATACGACCTTAGGAACCATAACCAACACTTCGAAATGATCAAGGTACATTTTTGGCATTTTATGGCAATTAAACTGGAATTCCCCCAACCGTGCCTGTATTATCGCCTGCCATGGTCCAGGCTGGACGCATTGGTATGGAACCGGTACCGAATCGCATGATATTTGTTTTGGGAATTAAATACGACCTTAGTAACCATAACCAACGCTTCAAAATGATCAAGTTACATATTTTGGCATTTTATGGCAATTAAACTGGAATTCCGCCAGTCGTGCATGTATTATCGCCTGCCATGGCCCAGGCTGGATGCCTTGGTATGGAACCGGTACCGGATCGCATGATATTTGTCCGGGACATCAAATATGACCCAAGGAACCATAACCAACGCTTCGAATGATCAGGTCACATTTTTTTGAATTTTATGGCAATTAAACTGGAATTCCGCCAGTCGTGACTGTATTATCGCCTGCCACGGTCCAGGCCAGACGCCTTGGTACGGAGCCGGTACTGGATCGCATGATATTTGTTTGGGACATCAAATACGACCCAAGGAACCATAACCAGCGCTTCGAAATGATCAAGTTACATTTTTTTGAATTTTATGGCAATTAAACTGGAATTCCGCTAATCGTGTCCGTATTATCGCCTGCCATGGTCTAGGCCGGACGCCTTGGTACAGAGCCGATATCGGATTGCATGATATTTGTACGGGACATCAAATTCCACCCAAGGAACCATAACCAACTCTTCGAAATGATCAAGTTAATTTTGTGGCATTTTATGGCAATTAAACTGGAATTCCGCCAATCGTGCATGTATTATTGCGTGCCATGGTCCAGGCCGGACGCCTTGGTACGGAGCCGGTACCCGATCATATGATATTTCTCCGGGACATCAAATACAACCCAAGGAAACATAACCAACGCTTTGAAATGATCAAGTTACATTTTTTAGCATTTTATGGAAATTAAACTAGAATTCCGCCAGTCGTGCCTATATTATCGCATGCCATGGTCCAGGCCGGATGCATTGGTACGGAGCAAGTACCGGATTGCATGATATTTTTAGGTGACATCAAATACGACTCAAGGAACCACAACCAACGCTTCGAAATGATCAAGTTACATTTTTTGGCATTTTATGGCAATTAAACTGGAATTCCGCCAGTCGTGCCTGTATTATCGCCTGCCATGGTCCAGGCCAGACGCCTTGGTATGGAGCCATTAGCGGATCGCATGATATTTTTCCGGGACAGCAAATACTACCAAAGAAACCATAACTAACGCTTCGAAATTATCAAGTTACATTTTTTTGCATTTTATGGAAATTAAATTGGAATTCCTTGAGTCGTGCCTATATTATCGCCTGCCATGGTCCACGCCGGATGCGTTGGTATGGAGCCGGTAGCAGATCGCAAGATATTTGTCCGGGACAACAAATATGATATTAGGAACCATAACCAACGCTTCGAAATGATCAAATTACATTTTTGGCATTTTATGGCAATTAAACTGGAATTCCGCCAACGGTGCTTGTATTATCGCCTGCCACGTGTCCAGGCCGGACGCATTGGTACGGAACCGGTACCGAATCGCATGATATTTGTCTGGATAATTAAATAAGACCTTAGGAACCATAACCAACGCTTCGAAATGATCAAGTTACATTTTTTTGAATTTTATGGCAATTAAACTGTAATTTCGCTAGTCGTGCCTATATTATCGTCTGCCATGGTCCAGATCGGACGCCTTGGTACGGAGCCAGTATTGGATCCCATGATATTTGTCCAGGACATCAAATACGACCCAAGGAACCATAACCAACGCTTCAAAATAATCAATTTACATTTTTTTGGAATTTTATGGCAATTAAATTGGAATTCCGCTAGTCGTGCGTGTATTATCGCCTGCCATGGTCCTGACCGGACGCCTTGGTACGGATCTAGTACCAGTTCGCATGATATTTGTCCGCGACATCAAATACGACCCAAGGAACCCTAACAAATGCTTTGAAATGATCAAGTTACATTTTTTGTCATTTTATGGAAATTAAACTGGAATTCCGCCAGTCGTGCCTGTATTATCCCCTGCCGTTGTCCAGGCCGGACGCCTTGGTACGGAGCCGATACCCGATAGGATGATATTTTTGCGGGACATCAAATACGACCCAAGGAACCATAACACACGCTTCGAAATGATCAAGCAAAATATTTTGGTATTTTATGGCAATAAAACTGGAATTCTGCCAGTCGTGCCTGTATTAGCACCTACCATGGTCCAGGCTAGACGCCTTGGTGTGGAGCCGGTACCGGATTGCAAGATATTTTTCAGGGACAGAAAATACTACCCAAGGAACCATAACATACGCTTCGAAATGATTAAGTTACATTTTTTGGCATTTTATGGAAATTAAATTGTAATTCCGCGAGTCGGGCCTCTAATATCGCCTGCCATGGTCTAGGTCGAACGCCTTAGTATAGAGCCGGTACCGGATAGCATGATATTCTTCCGGGACATCAAATACGATCCAAGGAACCATAATCAACGCTTCGAAATGATCAACTTACATTTTTGGTATTTTATGGAAATTAAACTGGAATTCCGCTAGTCGTGCATGTAATATCGCACGCCATGGTCCAGGCCGGACGCCTTGGTACGGAGCTGGAATCGGATCACATTATAATTTTCCGGGACATCAAATACGACCCAAGGAACCATAACCAACGCTTCGAAATGATCAAGTTACATTTTTTGTCATTTTATGGCAATTAAACTGGAAGTTCGCCAGTCGTGCATGTAATATCGCCCGCCATGGTCCAAGCCGGACGCCTTTGTATGGAAGCCGGTATCGGATAGCATGATATTTGTCCGGGACATCAAATACGACCCAAGGAACCATAACCAACGCTTCGAAATGATCGAGTTACATTTATGGCATTTTATGGCAATTAAACTGGAATTCCACAAGTCGTGCATGTAATATCGCGCGCCATGGTCCAGGCGGGACGCCTTGGTACGCAGCCGGTACCCGATCGCATGATATTTGTCCGGGACATTAAATACGACCCAAGGAACCATAACCAACGCTTCAAAATGATCAAGTTACATTCTTTTTCATATTATGGCAATTAAAGTGGAATTCTGCCAGTCGTGCCTGTATTATCGCCTGCCATGGTCCAGGCCAGACGCCTTGGTACGGAGCCGGTAGCGAATTGCATGATGTTTTTCCGGGACAACAAATACGACCCAAGGAACCATAACTAACACTTTGAAATGATCAAGTTACATTTTTTGGCATTTTATAGTAATTAAAATGGAATTCCTTGAGTCGTGCCTGTATTATCGCCTGTCATGGTCCAGCCCAGACGCCTTGGTACGGAGCCGGTAGCGAATTGCATGATGTTTTTCCGGGACAACAAATACGACCCAAGGAACCATAACTAACACTTTGAAATGATCAAGTTACATTTTTTGGCATTTTATAGTAATTAAAATGGAATTCCTTGAGTCGTGCCTGTATTATCGCCTGTCATGGTCCAGCCCAGACGCCTTGGTACGGAGCCGGTACCGGATCGTATGATATTTGTCCGGGACATCAAATACGACCTTAGGAACCATAACCAACGCTTCAAAATGATCAAGTTACATTTTTTGGTATTTTATGGCAATAAAACTGGAATTCCGCCAGCCGTGCCTGTATTACCGCCTGGCATGGTCCAGGCCGGACGCCTTCGTACTGAGCCAGTACCCGATCACACGATATTTCTTCGGGACATCAAATACGACCCAAGGAACCATTACCAACACTTTGAAATGATCAAGTTACATTTTTTGGCATTTTATGGAAATTAAACTGGAATTTCGCCAGTCGTGCCTTTATTATCGCCTGCCATGGTCCAGGACGGACGCCTTGGTACGGAGCCGGTACTGGATCGCATGATATTTGTACGGGACAGCAAATACCACCCAAGTAACCACAACTAAGGCTTCGAAATGATCAAGTTACATTTTTTTGCATTTTAGGGAAATTAAACTGGAATTTCACCATTCGTGCCTATATTATCGCCTGCCATGGTCTAGGCCAGACGCATTGGGGAGCCGGTACCGGATCGCATGATATTTGTCCAGGACATCAAATACGACCCAAGGAAGTATAACCAACGCTTCTAAATGATCAAGTTACATTTTTGGCATTTTATGGCAATTAAACTGGAATTCCGCTAATCGTGCCTGTATTATCGCCTGCCATGGTCCATATTGGACGCCTTGGTAAGGAGCCGGTACCGGATTGCATGATATTTTTCCGGGACAGAAAATACGATCCAAGGAACCATAACCAACACTTCGAACTGATCAAGTTACATTTTTTGGCTTTTTATGGAAAATTAAACTGGAATTCCGCCAGTCGTGCCTGTATTATCGCATGCCATGGTCCAAGCCGGACGCATTGGTACAGAGCCGGTATCGAATTGCATGATATTTTTACGTGACATCAAATACGACTCAAGGAACCACAACCAACGCTTCGAAATGATCAATTTAAATTTTTTGTCATTTTATGGCAATTAAACTAGAATTCCGCTAGTCGTGCCTGTATTATCGCCTGCCATGGTCCAGACCGGACGCCTTGGTACGGAGCCAGTATCGGATCACATGATATTTGTCCGGGACATCAAATACAACCCAAGGAACCACAACCAACTCTTTTAAATGATCAAGTTGAATTTTTTGGCATTTTATGGCAATTAAACTGGAATTCCGCCAGTCGTGTCTGTATTATCCCCCGCCATGGTCCAGGCCGGACGCCTTGGTACGGATCCGATACCGGATAGCATGATATTTTTCTAGGACATCAAATATGACCCAAGGAACCATAACACACGCTTCGAAGTGATAAAGTTACATTTTTTGGCAATTTATTGTAATTAAACTGGAATTCCGCCAGTCGTGTATGTATTATCGCCTACCATGGTCCAGGACGGACTCCATGGTGCGGAGCCAGTACCGGATCGTATGATATTTGTCCGGAACATAAAATACGACCCAAGGAACCATAACGAACGCTTCGAAATGATCAAGTTACTTTTTTTGTCATTTTATGGCAATTAAACTAGAATTCCGCCAGTCGTGCCTGTATTATCGCCTACCATGGTCCAGGCGAGACGCCTTGGTACGGAGCCGGTACCCGATCGCATGATATTTATCTGGCACATCAAATACGACCCAAGGAACCATAACCAATGCTTCGAAATGATCAAGTTACATTTGTTGGCATTTTATGGCAATAAAACTGGAATTCCGCCAGTTGTGCATGTATTATCGCCTACCATGGTCCAGGTCGGACGCCTTGGTACTGAGTCGGTTCCCGATCGCATGATATTTCTCCGGGACATCAAATACGACCCAAGGAACCATAACCAACGCTTTGAAGAGATCAAGTTACATTTTTTGGCATTTTATGGAAATTAAACTGGAATTCCGCCAGTCGTGCCTGTATTATCGCCTGCCATGGTCTAGGCCGGACGCCTTGGTATGGAACCGGTATCGAATCATATGATATTTCTTCGGGACATTTAATATGACCTTAGGAACCATAACCAACGTTTCGAAATGATCAAGTTACATTTTTTGGAATTTGATGGCAATTAAACTGGAATTCCGCTAGTCGTGCATGTATTATCGTCTGGCATGGTCCAGGCTGGACTCCTTGGTATGAAGCCGGTACCGGATCGCATTATATTTTTCGGGGACATCAAATACAACGCAAGGAACCATAACCAACGCTTCGAAATGATCAAGTTACATTTTTTGTCATTTTATGGCTATTAAACTAGAATTCCGCCAATCGTGCCTGTATTATCGCCATCCATGGTCCAGGTCGGATGCCTTGGTATGGAGCATGTACTGGATCGCATGATATTTTTCCGGGACATCAAATATGACCCAAAGAGACATAACCAACACTTCGAAATGATCAATTTACATTTTTTGGCATTTTATGTCAATTAAACTAGAATTCCGCCAGTCGTGCTTGTATTATCGCCTGCCATGGTCCTTGCTGGACGCTTTGGTACGGAGCCCGTACCGGATAGCAAGATATTTGTCAGGGACCGAAAATACTACCCAAGGAACCATAACATACGCTTTGAAATGATTAAGTTACATTTTTTGGCATTTTATGGCAATTAAATTGGAATTCCGCGAGTCGCGCCTCTATTATCGCCAGCCATGGTCTAGGTCGGACACCTTGGTATAGAGCCGGTACCGGATAGCATGATATCCTTTCGGGGCATCATATGCATAATAAACGCTTCGAAATGATCAAGTTACATTTTTGGCATTTTATGGAAATTAAACTGGAATTCCGCCAGTCGTGCCCTTATTATCGCCTGCCATGGTCCAGGCCGGACGCCTTGGTACGGAGCCGGTACCGGATCGCATGATATTTTTCCGGTACATCAAATACGACCCAAAGAACCATAACCAACGCTTCGAAATGATCAAGATACATTTTTTGTCATTTTATGGCAATTAAACTGGAATTCCGCCAGTCGTGCCCTTATTATCGCCTGCCATGGTCCAGGCCAGACGCCTTGGTACGGAGCCGGTAGCGGATCGCATGATGTTTTTCTGGGACAGCAAATATGACCCAAGGAACCATAACTAACGCTTCGAAATGATCAAGTTACATTTTTTGGCATTTTGTGGCAATTAAATTAGAATTCCTTGAGTCGTGCCTCTATTATCGCCTGCCATGATCCAGACCAGACGCCTTGGTACGAAGTCGGTACTGGATTGCATGATATTTGTCCAGGACATCAAATATGACCTTAGGAACCATAACCAACATTTTGAAATGATCAAGTTACATTTTTTTGGAATTTTATGGCAATTAAACTGGAATTCCGCTATTCGTGCGTGTATTATCGCCTGGCATGGTTCAGGCTGGACTCCTTGGTATGAAGTCGGTACCGGATCACATGATATTTATCCGGGACATCAAAGAAGACCCAAGGAACCATAACCAATGCTTCGAAATGATCAAGTTACATTTTTTTGTCATTTTATGGCTATTAAACTGGAATTCCGCCAGTCGTGCCTGTATTATCCCCTGCCATGGTCCAGGCCGGACGCCTTGGTACGGAGCCAGTACCGGAGAGCATGATATTTATCCGGGACATCAAATACAACCAAAGGAAACATAACCAATGCTTCAAAATGATCAAGTTACATTTTCTGGCAATTAAACTGGAATTCCACCAATCGTGCATGTATTATCGCTTGCCATGGTCCAGGCTGGACGCCTTGGTACGGAGCCGGTACCGGATCATATGATATTTGTCCGGGACATCAAATATGACCCAAGGAACCATAACCAACGCTTCGAAATGATAAAGTTATATTTTTTTGAATTTTATGCAAAATTAAGCTGGAAATCCACCAGTCGTGCCTATATTATCGCCTGCCATGGTCCAGACCAGACGCCTTGGTACGAATCCGGTACCGGATCGCATTATATTTGTCCGAGAAAGAAAATACGACCCAAGGAACCATAACCAACACTTCAAAATGATCAAGTTATATTTTTTGGCATTTTATGACAATTAAACTGGAATTTCGCCAGTCGTGCCTTTATTACCGCCATCCATGGTCCATGCCGGACGCCTTGGTATGGAGAGTGTACCGGATCGCATGATATTTGTCTGGGAAATCAAATATGACCCAAGGAACCATAACCAATGCTTCGAAATGATCAATTTATATTTTTTGGCATTTTATAGTAATTAAACCGAAATTCTGCCAGTCGTGCCTGTATTATCGCCTGCCATGGTCCAGTTTGGACGTCTTGGTACGGAGCCGGTATCGTATCACATGATAGTTTTCCAAGACATCAAATACGACCCAAGGAACCATAACCAGTTCTTCGAAATGATCAAGTTACCTTTTTTGGCATTTTATGGCAATTAAACTGGAATTCTGCCAGTCGTGCCTGTATTATCCCCTGCCATGGTCCAGGCCGGACGCCTTGGTACGGAGCCGGTACCGGATAGCATGATAATTTATGGGACATCAAATATGACCCAAGGAACCATAACACACTCTTCGAAATGATCAAGTTACATCTTTTGGCAATTTATGGCAATTTATGGCAATTAAACTGGAATTTCGCGAGTCGTGCCTGTATTATCGCCTGCCATGGTTCAGGCCGGACGCCTTGGTATGGATCCGGTAGCGATCGCATGATGTTTTTCTGGGACAACAAATAGGACCCAAGGAACCATAACTAACGCTTTTTCTGGCATTTTATTGAAATTAAATTGGAATTGAGTCGTGCCTGTATTATCACCTGCCATGGTCCAGGCCAGACGCCTTGGTACGGAGCCGGTACCGGATCGCATGATATTCGTCCGAGACATCAACTACGACCTTAGGAACCATAGCCAACTTTTCAAAATGATCGACTTATTTTTTTTGGTATTTTATGGCAATAAAACTGGAATTTCGCCAGTCTTGCCTCTATTACCGCCTTCCATGGTCTTGGCAGGACGCCTTGGTACTGAGCCGGTACCCGATCGCATGATATTTATCCGAGACATCAAATATGACCCAAGGAACTATAACCAACGCTTCGAAATGATCAAGTTACATTTTTTGGCATTTTATGGCAATAAAACTGGAATTCTGCTAGTCGTACCTATATTATCGCCTGCCATGGTCCAGGCAAGACACCTTTTTGCGGAGCCGGTACCGGATGGCATGATAGTTTTTCTGGAGAGAAAATACGACCCAAGGAACCATAACCAACGCTTCGAAATGATCAAGTTACATTTTTTGGTATTTTATGGCAATTAAACTGGAATTTCGCAAGTCGTGCCTGTATTATTGCCTGCCATGGTTCAAGCCGGACGCCTTGGTACGGAGCCGGTACCGGATCGCATGATATTTGTTCGGGACATCAAATACAACCCAAATAAACATAAACAACACTTCGAAATGATCAAGTTACATTTTTTGTCATTTTATGGCAATTAAACTGGAATTCCGCCAGTCGTGCCTGTATTATCGCCTGCCATGGTCCAGGCCAGACGCCTTGGTACGGAGCCGGTAGCGGATCGCATGATGTTTTTCTGGGACAGAAAATACGACCCAAGGAACCATAATTAACGCTTCGAAATGATCAAGTTACATTTTTCGGCATTTTATGGAAATTAAATTGGAATTCCTTGAGTCGTGCCTGTATTATCGCCCGCCATGGTCCAGGCCAGACGCCTTGGTACGGAGCCGGGACATCAAATACGACCTTAGGAACCATAACCAACGCTTTGAAATGATCAAGTTACAATTTTTTGCATTTTATGACAATGAAACTGGAATTCCGCTAGTCGTGCGTGTATTATTGCCTGCCATGGTCCAGGCCGAAAGCCTTGGTACGGAGCCGGTACCCGATCACATGCTATTTCTCTGGGACATCAAATATGACCTTAGGAACCATAACCAACGCTTCGAAATTATCATGTTAAATTTTTTGGTATTTTATGGCAATAAAACTGGAATTCCGCCAGTCGTGCCTGTATTATCGCCTGCCATGGTCCAGGCCGGACACCTTGGTACTGAGCCGGTATCCGACCGCATGATATTTCTCCGGGACTTCAAATACGACCCAAGGGACCATAACCAACGCTTCAAAATGATCTAGTTACATTTTTTGGCATTTTATGGAAATTAAACTGGAATTCCGCCATTCGTGCCTGTATTTTCGCCTGCCATGGTCCAGGCCGGATGCCTTGGTACGGAGCCGGTACCGAATTTCATGATATTTGTTCGGGACATCAAATATGACCTTAGGAACCATAACCAACATTTCGAAATGATCAAGCTACATTTTTTGGAATTTTATGGCAATTAAACTAGAATTCCGCTAGTGGTGCATGTATTATCGCCTGGCATGGTCCAGGCTGGACTCCTTGGTATGGAGCCTGTACCGGATCGCATAATATTTTTTAGGGACATCAAATACAACCCAAGGAACCATAACAAATGCTTCTAAATGATCAAGTTATATTTTTTGTTATTTTATGGCAATTAAACTGGAATTCCGCCAGTCGTGCCTGTATTATCGCCATCCATGGTCCAGGCCGGACGCCTTGGTAAGGAGTTTGTACCTGATATCATGATATTTGTCGGGGACATCAAATATGACCCAAAGAACCATAACCAATGCTTCGAAATGATCAATTCACATTTTTTGGCATTTTATAGAAATTAAATTGGAATTCCTTGAGTCGTACTTGTATTATCGCCTACCATGGTCCAGGACAGACGCCTTGGTACAGAGCCAGTACCGGATTGCATGATATATTTCCGGGACATCAAATACGAACCAAGGAACCATAACCAATGGTTCGAAATGATCAAGTTACATTTTTTGTCATTTTATGGCAATTAAACTGGAATTCCGCCAGTCGTGCCTGTATTATCGCCTTCCATGGTCCAGGCGAGACGCCTTGGTATGGAGCCGGTAGCAGATCGCATGATGTTTTTCCGGGACAGCAAATACGACCCAAGGAACCATAACTAACGCTTTGAAATGATCAAGTTACATTTTTTGGCATATTATGGAAATTAAATTGGAATTCCCTGAGTGTTGCCTTTATTATCGCCTGCCATGGTCCAGGCCAGACGCCTTGGTACGGAGCCGGTACCGGATTGCATGATATTTTTTCGGGACATCAAATATGACCTTAGGAACCATAACCAATGCTTCGAAATGATCAAGTTAACTTTTTTGGTATTTTATTGCAATAAAACTGGAATTCCGCCAGTCGTGCCGGTATTATCGCCTGCCATGGTCCAGGCCGGAAGCCTTGTTACTGAGCCGGTACCCGGTCGCATGATATTTCTCCGGAACATCAAATAAGACCCAAGGGATCATAACCAACCCTTCAAAATGATCAAGTTACATTTTTTGTCATTTTATGGAAATTAAACTGGAATTCCGCCAGTCGTGCTTGTATTATCGCCTGCCATGGTCCAGGCCAGACGCCTTGGTACGGAGCCGGTACCGAATCGCATGATATTTGTCCGGGACATCAAATATGACCTTAGGAACCATAACCAACGTTTCGAAATGATCAAGTTACATTTTTTGGAATTTTATGTTAATTAAACTAGAATTCCGCTAGTCGTGCATGTATTATCGCCTGGCTTGGTCCAGGCTGGACTCCTTGGTATGGAGCCGGTACCGGATCACATGATATTTTTCCGGGACATCAAATACGACCCAGAGAACCATAACCAACGCTTTGAAATGATCAAGTTAACTTTTTTTTTCATTTTATGGCAATTAAATTGGAATTCCTCCAGTCGTTCATGTATTATCGCCATCCATGGTCCAGGACGGACGCCTTGGTATGGAGCATGTACCGGATCGCATGATATTTGTCCGGGACATCAAATATGACCCAAAGAACCATAACCAATGCTTCGAAATGATAAATTTACATGTTTTGGAATTTTATGTCAATTAAACTGGAATTCCGCCAATCGTGCCTGTATTATCGCCTGCCATGGTCCAGAACGGACGCCTTGATACGGAGCCAGTACCGGATCACATGATATTTGTCCGGGACATCAAATACGACCCAAGGAACCAGCCAATGCTATGAAATGATCAAGTTAAATTTTTTGTCATTTTATGGCAATTAAACTGAAATTCTGCCAGTCGTGCTTGTATTAACTCTTGCCATGGTCCAGGCCGGACGCCTTGGTACGGAGCCGGTACCGGATCGCATGCTATTTCTCCGGCACATCAAATACGAACCAAGGAACCATAACCAACGCTTATAAATGATCAAGTTACATTTCTTGGCCTTTATGGCAATTAAACTGGAACTCTGCCAGTCGTGCGTGTATTATCGCCTGCCATGGTCCAGGCTAGACGCCTTTGTACGGAGCCGGTACCGGATCGCATGATATTTGTCCGGGACATCCAATATGACCCAAGGAACCATAACACACGCTTCTAAATGATGACGTTACCTTTTTTGGCTTTTTTTGGCAATTAAACCGGAATTCCCCTAGACGTGCATGTATTATTGCCTGCCATGGTCCAGGCTGGACAACTTTGTACGAGCCGGTACCGGATCGCATGAAATTTCTCCGTGACATAAAAGATGACCCAAGGAACCATAACCAATGCTTCAAATGATCAAGTCACATTTCTTGGCATTTTATGGCAATTAAACTGGAATTCCGCCAGTCGTGCCTGTATTTTCGCCTTCCATGGTCCAGGCAAGACGCCTTGGTACGAAGACGGTATAGGATCGCATGATATTTTTCCGGGATAGAAAATACGACCCAAGGAATCATAACCAACGCTTAGAAATTATCAAGTTACAATTTTTGGTATTTTATAGCAATTAAACTGGAATTTTGCCAGTCGTGCCTATATTTTTGTCTGCCATGGTTCAGGCCGATGCCTTGGTAAGGATCCACTACCAGATCGCATGATATTTGTCCGGGACATCAAATACGACCCAAGGAACTATAACCAATGCTTCGAAATGATCAATTTACATTTTTGGCATTTTATGGCAATTAAACTTGAATTCCTCCAGCCATGCCTATAGTATCGCCTGCCATAATCCAGGTCGGACGCCTTGGTACAGAGCCGGTATCGGATCACATGATATTTGTCCGGGACATCAAATACAACCCAATGAACCATAACACATGCTTTGAAATGATCAAGTTACATTTTTTGGCAATTTATGGCAATTAAACTGGAATTCTGCCAGTCGTGCATGTATTTTCGCCTGCCATGGTCCGGGCCAGACGCCTTGGTACGAAGCCAGTACCGGATCGCATGATATTTCTCCGGCACATCAAATATGACCCAAGGAACCATAACCAATGCTTCAAAATGATCAAGTTACATTTCTTGGCCTTTTATGGCAATTAAACTGGAATTCTGCCAGTCGTGCGTGTATTATCGCCTACCATGGTCCAGGCCAGACGCATTTCTACGGAGCTAGTACCGGATCGCATGATATTTTTACGGGATAGAAAATACGACCCAAGGAACCATAACCAACGCTTCGAAATGATCAAGTTACATTTTTTGGCATTTTATGACAATTAAACTGGAATTCTGCCAGTCGTGCCTGTATTATCGTCTGCCCTGGTCCGGGATGGACGCCTTGGTACGGAGGCGGTACCGGATTGCATGATATTTGTTCAGGACATCAAATATTACCCAAGTAACCATAACCAACGCTTTGAAAGGATCAAGTTATATTTTTTTGAATTTTATGGAAATTAAACTGGAATTCCGCTAGTCGTGAAAGCAAATACGACCCAAACAACCATAAATAGTGCTTCGAAATGATCAAGTTACATTTTTTGGCATTTTATGGCGATTAAACTGGAATTCCGCTAGTCGTGAAAGCAAATACGACCCAAACAACCATAAATAGTGCTTCGAAATGATCAAGTTACATTTTTTGGCATTTTATGGCGATTAAACTGGAATTCCGCTAGTCGTGTCTGTATTATCACCTGCCATGGTCCAGGCCAGACTCCTTGGTACGGAGCCGGTACCGGATCGCATGATATTTTTTCGGGACATCTAATACAACCCAAGGAACCATAACCAACGCTTCGAAATGATTAAGTTACAATTTTTGGTATTTTATGGCAATTAAACTGGAATTCTGCCAACCATGCCTGTATTATCGCCTGCCATGGTCCAGGCCAGACTCCTTGGTACGGAGCCGGTACCGGATCGCATGATATTTTTTCGGGACATCTAATACAACCCAAGGAACCATAACCAACGCTTCGAAATGATTAAGTTACAATTTTTGGTATTTTATGGCAATTAAACTGGAATTCTGCCAACCATGCCTGTATTATCGCCTGCCGTGGTCCAGGCCGGACGCCTTTGTACTGAGCCGGTACCGGATCGCATGATACTTTTTTACAGAACATCATATACAATCCAAGGAACCATAACCAGTGCTTCGAAATGATCAAGTTACATTGTTTGGCATTTTATGGCAATTAAACTGGAATTCCGCCAGTCATGCCTGTATTATCGCCTACCATGGTCCAGTCCGGACTCCGTGGTATGAAGCCGGTACTGGATCACATGATATTTGTACGAGACATCAGATACGACCCAAGGAACCACAACCAACGCTTTGAAATGATCAAGTTACATTTTTTTGCATTTTATGGCAATTAAACTGGAATTTCGACAGCCGTGCCTGTATTATCGCCTGCCATGGTCCAGACCGGAATCCTTGGTACGGAGCCAGTACCGGATCGCGTGATATTTGTCCGGGACATCAAATACAACCCAACGAACCAAAACCAATGGTTTGAAATTATCAGGTTACATTTTTTCGTATTTTATGGAAATTAAACTGGAATTTCACTAGTCGTGCCTGTATTATTGCCTGCCATGGTTCAGGCCAGACGCCTTGGTACGGAGTCGGTACCGGATCTCATGATATTTGACGGGACATTAAATATGACCCAAGGAACCATAACCAACGCTTCAAAATGATAAAGTTACATTTTTTGGCATTTTATGGCAATTAAACTGGAATTCTGCCAGTCGTGCCTGTATTATCGCCTGACATGGTCCATGCTAGACGCCTTGGTACGGAGCCGGTACCGTAACGCATGATATTATCTGGGGTATCAAGTTACATTTTTTGGCATTTTGTGACAATGAAACTGGAATTCCGCCAGTCGTGCCTGTATTATCGCCTGACATGGTCCATGCTAGACGCCTTGGTACGGAGCCGGTACCGGATAGAATGATATTTATCCGGGACTTCAAATACGACCCAAGGAACTATAACCAAAGCTTTGAAATGATCAAGTTACATTTTTTGGCATTTTGTGACAATGAAACTGGAATTCCGCCAGTCGTGCCTGTATTATTGCCTGCCATGGTCCAGTTTGGACGTCTTGGTACGGAGCCGGTATCGTATCGCATGATATTTGTCTGAGACAACAAATACGACCCAAGGAACCATAACCAGTTCCTTGAAATGATCAAGTTACATTTTTTGGCATTTTATGGCAATTAAAATGGAATTCCGCCAGTCGTGCCTGTATTATCGCCTGCCATGGTCCATGCCGGACGCCTTGGTACAGAGCCAGTACCGGAACGCATGATATTTCTCCGGGACATCAAATACGACCTTAGGAACCATAACCAACCCTTCGAAATTATCAAATTACATTTTTTGGCATTTTATCGTAATTAAACTGGAATTCCGCCAGTCGTGCCTGTATTATTGCCTACCATGGTTCAGGCCAAACGCCTTGGTACGGAGCCGGTACCAGATCTCAAGATATTTTTCCGGGACATGAAATACGACCCAAGGAACCATAACCAACGCTTCGAAATGATCAAGTTACATTTTTTGGCATTTTATAGTAATTAAACCGAAATTCTGCCAGTCGTGCCTATATTATCGCCTGCCATGGTGTAGGCTGGACGTCTTGGTACAGAGCGGTACCAGATCGCATGATATTTGTCCGAGACATCAAATACGACCCAAGGAACCATAACTAGTGTTTCGAAATGATCAAGTTACATTTTTTGGCATTTTATGGCAATTAAAATGGAATTCCGCCAGTCGTGCCTGTATTATCGCCTGACGTGGTCCATGTCGGACGCCTTGGTACGGAGCCGGAACTGGAACGCATGAAATTTCTCCGGGACATCAAATACGACCTTAGGAACCATAACAAATGTTTCTAAATGATCAAGTTACATTTTTTGGCATTTTATGACAATGAAACTGGAATTCCACCAGTCGTGCCTGTATTAACGCCTGCCATGGTCCAGGCCGGACGCCTTGGTACGGAGCCGGTACCGGATAAAATGATATTTATCCGGGACATTAAATACGACCCAAGGAACCATAACCAACGCTTCGAAATGATCAAGTTACATTTTTTGGCATTTTATAGTAATTAAACCGAAATTTCGCCAGTCGTGCATGTATTATCGCCAGCCATGGTCCAGGATGGACGTCTTGGTATGAAGCCTGTACCGAATTGCATGATATTTGTCCGAGAAATCAAATAAGACCCAAGGAACCATAACTAGTGCTTCGAAATGATCAAGTTACATTTTTTTGCACTTTATGGCAATTAAACTGGAATTCCGCCAGTCGTGCCTGTATTATCGCCTGCCATGGTCCAAGCCGGACTCCTTGGTACAGAGTTGGTACTGGATCACATGATATTTGTACGGGACATCAAATAAGACCCAAAGAACAACAACCAATGCTGCGAAATGATCAAGTTAATGTTTTGGCATTTTATGGCAATTAAACTGGAATTCCGCCAGTCGTGCCTTTATTATCGCCTGCCATGGTCCAGGCCAGACGCCTTGGTACGGAGCCGGTACCGGATTGCAAGATATTTGTTCGGGACATTAAATATGACCCAAGGAACCATAACACACGCTTAGAAATGATCAAGTTACATTTTTTGGCATTTTATGGAAATTAAACTGAAATTCCGCCAGTCGTGCATGTATTATCACATGCCATAGTCCAGGCTGGACGTCTTGGTACCGAGCCGGTATCGGATCGCATCATATTTGTCCGAGACATCAAATACGACTGAAGGAACCATAAATAGTGCTTCGAAATGATAAGGTTACATTTTTTGGGATTTTATGGCAATTAAACTGGAATTCCACCAGTCATGCCTGTATTATCGCCTGCCATGGTCCAGGCCGGACTCTGTGGTACGGAGCCGGTACCAGATCACATGATATTTGTACGGGACATCAAATACGACCCAAGGAACCACAAACAACTCTTCGAAATGATCAATTTATATTTTTTGGCATTTCATGGCAATTAAACTGGAATTTCGCTAGCCGTGCCTGTATTATCGCCTAACATGGTCCAAATCGGACGCCTTGGTACGGAGCGAGTACCGGATCGTATGATATTTGTTCGGGAAATCAAATACAACCCAAGGAACCACAACCAATGCTTCGAAATGATCAAGTTACATTTTTTGGTATTTTATGGCAATTAAACTGGAATTTTGTCAGTCGTGCCTGTATTATTGCTTGCCATGGTTCAGGTCGGACGCCTTGGTACGGTGCCGGTATCGGATCGCATGATATTTGTCCAGGACATCAAATACGACCCAATGAACCATAACCAACGCTTCGAAATGATCAAGTTATATTTTTTGGCATTTTATGGCAATTAAAATGGAATTCCGCCAGCTGTGCCTGTATTATAGCCTTCAATAGTCCATGCAAGACGGCTTGGTACGAAGCCGGTACCAGAACGCATGATATTTCTCCGGGACATCAAATACGACCTTAGGAACCATAACCAACGCTTCGAAATTATCAAGTTACAATTTTTGGCATTTTATGACAATGAAATTGGAATTTCGCCAGTCGTGCATGTATTGACGCCTGCCATGGTCCAGGCCGGATGCCTTGGTACGGAGCCGGTACCGGATAGGTTGATATTTATCTGGGACATCAAATACGACCCAAGGAACCATAACCAACGCTTCGAAATGATCAAGTTACATTTTTTGGAATTTTATGGATATTAAAATGGAATTCCGCCGGTCGTGCTTGTATTATCGCCTGCCATGGTCCAGGTCGGACGCCTTGGTACGGAGCCGGTACCAGATCGCATGATATTTTTCTGGGACATGAAATATGACCCAAGGAACCATAACCAGTGTTTCGAAATGATCAAGTTACATTTTTTGGCATTTTATGGCAATTAAAATGGAATTTCCCCAGTCGTGCCTGTATTATCGCCTGCCGTGGTCCATGTCGAACGCCTTGGTACGGAGCCGGTACTGGAACGCATGAAATTTCTCCGGGACATCAAATATGACCTTAGGAACCATAACCAATGCTTCTAAATGATCGAGTTACATTTTTTGGCATTTTATGACAATGAAACTGGAATTCCGCCAGTCGTGCTTGTATTATCGTCTTCCATGGTCCAGGTCGGACGCCTTGGTACGGAGCCGGTACCGGATGGAATGATATTTATCCGGGACATCAAATACGACCCATGGAACCATAACCAACGCTTCGAGATGATCAAGTTATATTTTTTGGCATTTTATGGATATTAAACTAGAATTCTGCTGGTCGTGCTTGTATTATCGTCTTCCATGGTCCAGGTCGGACGCCTTGGTACGGAGCCGGTACCGGATCACATGATATATGTACGGGACATAAAATACGACCCAAGGAACAACAACCAACGCTTCGAAATGATTAAGTTACATTTTTTGGCATTTTATGGCAATTAAACTGGTATTCTGCCAGTCGTGCCTATATTATTACCTGCCATGGTCCAGACCAGACACCTTGGTACGAAGCCGATACCGGATCGCATGATATTTTTCCGGGACGTCAAATACGACCGAAGGAACCATAACCAACACTTCGAAACGATCAAGTTACATTTTTTGGCATTTTATAGTAATTAAAGTGAAATTCCGCCAGTCGTGCCTGTATTATCGCTTGCCATGGTCCAGGCTGGACGTCTTGGTACGGAGCCGGTATCGGATTGCATGATATTTCGAGACATCAAATACGACCTAAGGAACCATAACCCGTGCTTCGAAATGATCAAGTTACATTTTTGGCATTTTATGGCAATTAAACTGGAATTCTGCCAGTCGTGCTTGTATTATCGCCTGCCATGGTCCAGGCCGGACGCCTCGGTATGGAGCTGGTACCCAATCACATGATATTTGTTCGTGACATCAATACGACCTTAGGAACCATAATCAAGGCTTAGAAATGATCAAGTTACATTTTTTGGTAATGAAACTGGAATTTGGCCAATCGTGCCTGTATTATCGCCTTACATGGTCTAGGCCGGACGCCTTGGTACGAAGCCGGTATCGGATAGCATGATATTTGTCTGGGACATCAAATACGACCCAAGGAACCATAACCAATGCTTCGAAATGATAAAGTTACATTTTTTGGCATTTTATGGAAATTAAATTGGAATTCCGCCAGTCATGCCGGTATTATCGCCTGCCATGGTCCCGGCCGGACGCCTTGGTACGGAGCTAGTACTGGATCGCATGATATTTGTTCCGGACAGAAAATACGACCCAAGGAACCATAACCAAGGCTTCAAAATGATCAAGTTACATTTTTTTTCATTTTATGGATATTAATTTAGAATTCCGCCAGTCTTGCCTGTATTATCGCTTGCCATGGTCCATGCCGGACGCTTTGGTACGAAGCCGGTATCGGAATGCATGATATTACTCCGGGACATCAAATAATACCTTAGGAAACATAACCAATGCTTCAAAATGATCAAGTTACATTTTTTGGCATTTTATGACTATGAAACTGGAATTCTGCCAGTAGTGCCTGTATTAACGCCTGCCATGGTCCAGGCCGGACGCCTTGGTATGGAGCCGGTACGGGATAGAATTATATTTATCCGGGACATCAAATACGACCCAAGGAACCATAACCAACGCTTCGAAATTATCAAGTTACATTTTTCTGCATTTTATGGATATAAAACTGGAATTTCGCCGGTCGTGCTTGTATTATCGCATGCCTTGATACAAGTCAGACGCCTTGGTACGGAGCCGGTTCTGGATCGCATGATATTTTTCCGGGAAATCAAATACGATCCAAGGAACCATAACCAACCCTTCGAAACGATCAAATTATCTTTTTTGGCATTTTATGATAATTAAACTGGAATTCCGCCAGTCGTACCTGTATTATTGCCTACCATGCTTCAGGCCAGACGCCTTGGTACGGAGCCGGTACCAGATCTCATGATATTTTTCCGGGACATCAAATACGACCCAAGGAACCATAACCAACGCTTAGAAATGATCAAGTTACATTTTTGGGCATTTTATAGTAATTAAATCGAAATTCCGCAAGTCTTGCGTGTATTATCGCCTGCCATGGTCCAGGATGGACGTCTTGGTATAAATCTGGTACCGGATCGTATGATATTTGTCCGAGACATCAAATACGACCCAAGGAACCATAACCAGTGCTTCGAAATGATCAAGTTACATTTTTTTGCATTTTATGGCAATTAAATTGGAATTCCGCCAGTCGTGCCTGTATTATCGCCTACCATGGTCCAGGCCGGACTCCTTGGTATGGATCCGGTACCGGATCACATGATATTTGTAAAGGACATCAAATACGACCCAAGGAACCACAATCAACGCTTTTAAATGATCAAGTTACATTTTTTGGCATTTTATGGAAATTAAGCTGGAGTTCCGCCTATCGTGCCTGTATTATCCCCTACCATGGTCCAGACCGGAGGCCATGGTATGGAGCCGGTACCGGATCACATGATATTTGTCTAGAACATCAAATACAACCTTAGGAACCATAACCAACGTTTCAAAATGATCAAGTTACTTTTTTTGGCATTTTATGACAATGAAGCTAGATACCGCCAGTCGTGCATGTATTATCGCCTGCCATGGTCCAGGAAGGACGCCTTGGTACGGAGTTGGTACCACATAGCATTATATTTATCTGGGACATCAAATAAGACTGAAGGAACCATCAACGCTTCGAAATTATCAAGTTACATTTTTGGGCATTTTATGGAAATTAAACAGGAATTCTGCCAGTCGTGCCTGTATTATCGCCTGCCATGGTCTAGGTTGGACGCCTTGGTACGGAGCCGGTACCGTATCGCATGATACTTGTCTGGGACATCAAATACGACCTAAGGAACCATAACCAACATTTCGAAATGATCAAGTTACATTTTTGGCATTTTATGGCAATTAAACTGGAATTCCCCCAATCGTGCATGTATTATCACCTGCAATGGTCTAGACCGGACGCCTTGGTACAGAGCCGATATTGGATAGCATGATATTTGTTCGGGACATCAAATACGACCCAAGGAACCATAACCAACGCTTCAAAATGACCAAGTTATATTTTTTGGCATTTTATGGCAATTAAACTGGAATTCCGCCAGTCGTGCTCGTATTATCGCTTGCCATGGTCCAGGCTGGACGCCTTGGTATGGAACTGGTACCGGATCGCACGATATTTGTCCGAGACATCAAATATGATCCAAGGAACCATAACCAATGCTTCAAAATAATCAAGTTACATTTTTTGGCATTTTATGGCAATTTAACTGGAATTCCGCCAGTCGAGCCTGTATTATCGCCTGCCATGGTCTAGGCCGAACACCTTGGTACGGAGCCGGTATCGGATAGCATGATATTTGTTCGGGACATTAAATATGACCCAAGGAACCATAACACACTCTTCAAAATGATCAAGTTACTTTTTTTGCCATTTTATGGTAATTAAACTGCAATTCCCCCAATCGTGCCTATATTATCGCCTGACATGGTCTAGGCCGGACGCCTTGGTATGGAGCCGGTACCGGATAGCATGATATTTGTCCGAGACATCAAATACAACCCAAGGAACCATAACCAACGCTTCGAAATGATCAAGTTAAATTTTTTGGCATTTTATGGAAATTAAACTAGAATTCTTCCAGTCGTGCATGCATTATCGCCTGCCATGGTCCAGGATGGTCGCCTTGGCATGAAGCCAGTACCGGATCACATTATATTTGTCTGGGACATCAAATATGACCCAAGGAACCATAACCAATGTTTCAAAATGATCATTTACATTTTTTGGCATTTTATGGCAATTGAACTAGAATTTGGCCAGTCATGCCTGTATTATAGCCTACCAAGTCCAGACCGGACGCCTTGGTACAGAGCCAGTACCAGATCGCATAATATTTGTCTCGGACATCAAATACAACCCAAGGAACCACAACCAACGCTTCGAAATGATCAAGTCACATTTTTTGGCATTTTATGGCAATTATGGAATTCCGCCAGTCGTGCTTGTATTATCACCTTCCATGGTCTAGGCCGGACGCCTTGGTACGGAACCGGTACCGGATAGCATGATCTTTGTCTGAGACATTAAATATGACCCAAGTAACCATAACACACGCTTCGAAATGATCAAGTTACATTTTTGGCATTTTCTGGCAATTAAACTGGAATTCCGCCAGTCGTGCCTGTATTATCTCCTTCCATGGTCCAGGTCGGACGCCTTGGTACGGAGCCGGTACCGGAATGCATGATATTTATCCCGGACATCAAATACGACCCAAGGAACCACAACTAACGCTTCGAAATGATCAAGTTACATTTTTTGGCATTTTATGGCAATTAAACTGGAATTCCGCCAATCGTGCCTGTATTATCGCCTGCCATAGTCCAGGCAGGACACCTTGGTACGCAACCAGTACCGGATCGCATGATATATGTCCGGGATAGCAAATACGACCCAAGGAACCATAACCAACGCTTCGAAATGATCAAATTACATTTTTTTGCATTTTATGGTAATTAAATTGGAATTCCGTCAGTCGTGCCTGTATTATTGCGTACCATGATTCAGGCCAAATGCATTGGTACGGAGCCGGTACCAGATCTCATGATATTTTTCCGGTACATCAAATACGACCCAAGGAACCATAACCAGCGCTTTGAAATTATTAAGTTTCATTTTTTTGGCATTTTATAGTAATTAAATCGAAATTCCGCCAGTCGTGCCTGTATTATTGCCTCCCACGGTCTAGGCTGGACGTCTTGGTATGGAGCCGGTACTGAATCGCATGATATTTGTCCGAGACATCAAATATGACCCGAGGAACCCTAATTAGTGCTTCGAAATGATCAAGTTAAATTTTTTGGCATTTTATGGCAATTAAACGGGAATTCCGCCAGTCGTGCCTGTATTATCGCCTGCCGTGTTCCAGGCCGGACTCCTTGGTATAGAGCCGGTATCGGATCACATGATATTTGTACGGGACATCAAATAGGACCCAAGGAACAAAAACCAACAATTCGAAATGATCAAGTTACATTTTTTAGCATTTTATGGAAATTAAATTGGAATTCCACTAGTCATGCCTGTATTATCGCCCGCCATTGGCCATGCCGGACATATTGGTACGGAGCCGGTACCGGATCCGATGATATTTTTCCCGGACAGAAAGTACGACCCAAGGAACCATAACCAAGGCTTCGAAATGATCAAGTTAAATTTCTTGGCATTTTATGGCAATTAAATTGGAATTCCGCCAGTCGTGCCTGTATTATCGCCTGCCATGGTCCAGGCCGGATACCTTGGTATGGAGATGGTACCGGATCACATGATATTTGTCCGGGACATCAAATACGTCCTTAGGAACTATAACCAATGCTTCGAAATGATCAATTTACATTTTTCGGCATTTTATGACAATGAAACTGGAATTTCGCTAGTCGTGCTTGTTTTATCACCTGCCATAGTCCAGACCGGACGTCTTGGTATGGAGCCGGTACCAGATAGCATGATACTTGTCCAGGACATCAAATACGACCCAAGGAACCATAACCAACGCTTCGAAAAGATCAAGTTAAACTTTTTGGCATTTTATGGCAATTAAACTAGAATTCCGCCAGTCGTGCCTGTATTATCGCCTGCCATGGTCCAGGTCGGACGCCTTGGTACTGAGCCGATACCCGATTGCATGATATTTCTGCGGGACATCAAATACGACCAAAGGAACCATAACTAACGCTTCGAAATGATGAAGTTACATTTTTTAGCATTTTGTGGCAATTAAACTGGAATTCATCTAGCCGTGCATGTATTATCGCCTTCCATGGTCCAGGCCGGACGGCTTGGTACGGTGCAGGTATCTAATAACATGATATTCGTTCGAGACAGCAAATACGACCCAAGGAACCATAACCAACGCTTCAAAATGATCAAGTTACAATTTTTGGCCTTCTATGGAAATTAAACTGGAATTCCGGGACGCCTTAGTACAAAGCCAGTACCGGATCACTTTATATTTTTCCGGGACATCAAATACGACCCAAGGAACCATAACCAATGCTTCTAAATGATCAAGTTTCATTTTTTGGCATTTTATAGTAATTAAACCAAATTTACGACAGTCGTGCCTATATTATCGCCTGCCATGGTCCAGGCGGGACGTCTTGGTATGGAGTCGGTACCGGATCGCATGATATTTATCCGAGACATCAAATACGACCCGAGGAACCATAACCAGTGCTTCAAAATGATCAAGTTACATTTTTTGGAATTTTATGGCAATTAAACTGGAATTCCGCGAGCCGTGCCTCTATTATCGCCTGCTATGGTCCAGGTCGGACGCCTTGGTACAGAGCCGGTACCAGATCTCATGATATTTGTATGGGATATCAAATACGACCCAAGGGACCATAAACAATGCTTCGAAATGATCAAGTTACATTTTTTGGCATTTTATGGCAATTAAACTGGAATTCCACCACACGTCCTATATTATCTCTTGCCATGGTCCAGGTCGGACGCCTTGGTACGGAGCATGTACCGGATCGCATGATATTGTTCCGGGATATCAAATATGACCCAAGGAACCATAACCAACGCTTCGAAATGATCAAGTAATTTTCTTTTTGCATTTTATGGCAATTAAACTTTAATTCCGCCAGTCGTGCCTGTATTATCGCCTGCCATGGTCCATAACCAAAGCTTCAAAATGATCAAGTTTCATTTTTTGGCATTTTATAGTAATTAAACTAGAATTCCGTCAGTCGTGCCTGTATAATTGCCTACCATGATTCAGGCCAGACTCCTTGGTACGGAGCCGGTACCAAATCTCATGATATTTTTCCTGGACATCAAATACGACCCAAGGAACCATAACCAATGCATCGAAATGATTAAGTTTCATTTTTTTGCATTTTATAGTAATTAAATCGAAATTTTGCTTGTCGTGCCTATATTATCGCCTTCCATGGTCCAGGCCGGACTCCTTGGTACGGAGCCGGTACCGGATCACATGATATTTGTACGGGACATCAAATAGGACCCAAGGAATACAAACCAACGCTTCGAAATGATCAAGTTACGTTTTTTGGCATTTTATGGAAATTAAATTGAAATTCCGCCAGTCATGCCTGTATTATCGCCTGCTATGGTCCAGGCCGGACTCCTTGGTACGGAGCCGGTACCGGATCACATGATTTTTGTCCGGGACATCAAATAGGGACCAAGGAACAAGAACAAACACTTCGAAATGATCAAGCTACATTTTTTGGCATTTTATGGAAATTAAATTGGAATTCCGCCAATCATGCCTGTATTATCGCCTGCCATGGTCCAAGCCGAACACCTTGGTACGGAGCCGGTATCGGATCGCATGATATTTGTCCCGGACAGAAAATACGACCCAAGGAACCATAACCAAGGCTTCAAAATGATAAAGTTACATTTTTTGGCATTTTATGGCAATTAAATTGGAATTCCGTTAGTCGTGCATGTATTATCGCTTGCCATGGTCCAGGCCGGATACCTTGGTACGGAGCCGGTACCGGATCACATGATATTTTTCCAAGACATCAAATACGACCCAAGGAACCATCACCCGTGCTTCGAAATGATTAAGTTACATTTTTTGTCATTTTATGGCAATTAAACTGGAATTCCGCCAGTCGTGCCTTGTATTATCGCCTGCCATGGTCCAAGTCGGACTCCTTGGTACAAAGCTGGTACCGGATCACATGATATTTGTACGGGACATCAAATAGGACCCAAGGAACAAAAACCAACACTTCGAAATGATCAAGTTACATTTTTTCGCATTTTATGGAAATTAAATTGGAATTCCGCCAGTCATGCTTGTATTTTCTCCTGCCATGGTCCAGGCCGGACACCTTGGTATGGAGCCGGTACCAAATCATATGATATTTGTCTCAGACAGCAAATACGACCCTAGGAACCATAACCAAGGCTTCAAAATGATCAAGTTACATTTTTTGGCATTTTATGGCAATAAATTTGAATTCCGCCAGTCATGCCTGTATTATCGCCTGCCATGGTCCAGGCCGGACAACATGGTACGGAGTCGGTACCGGATCGCATGATATTTGTCCCGGACAGCAAATACGACCCAAGGAACCATAACCAACGCTTCGAAATGATCAAGTTACATTTTTTGGCATTTTATGGCAATTAAATTGGAATGCTGCCAGTCTTGCCTGTATTATGGCCTGCCATGGTCCAGGCCGGATACCTTGGTACGGAGCCGGTACCGCTTCGCATGTTATTTGTCCGGGACATCAAACACGACCTTAGGAACTATAAACAACACTTCAAAATGATCAAGTTACATTTTTCAGCATTTTATGAAAATGAAGCTGGAATTTCGCTAGTCGTGCCCGTATTATCGCATGCCATAGTCCAAGCCGGACGCCTTGGTACGGAGCCGGTACCAGATAGCATGATACTTCTTCGGGACATCAAATACGACCCAAGGAACCATAACCAACGCTTCGAAATGATCAAGTTACATTTTTTGGCATTTTATGGCAATTAAACTGGAATTCCGCCAGTCGTCCCATGTATTATCGCCTGCCATGGTCCAAGCCGGACTCCTGGTACCAGCTTTGTACCAGATCACATGATATTTGTACGGGACATCAAATAGGACCCAAGGAACAAAAACCAATGCTTTGAAATGATCAAGTTACATTTTTTGGCATTTTATGGAAATTAAATTGGAATTCCGCCAGTGATGCATGTATTTTCGCCTGCCATGGTCCAAGCCGGACACCTTGGTACGGAGCCGGTATCGGATCACATGATATTTTTCCCGGACAACAAATACGACCCAAGGAACCATAACCAAGGCTTCGAAATGATCAAGTTACGTTTTTTGGCATTTTATGGCAATTCAATTGGAATTCCGCCAGTTGTGCCTCTATTATCGCCTGCCATGGAGCCGGTACCAGATCGCATGATATTTTTTCCGGGACATCAAATACGATCTTAGGATCCATAACCAACGCTTCGAAATTATCAAGTTACATTTTTTGGTATTTTATGACAGTGAAACTGGAATTCCATCAGTCGTGCTTGTATTATCGCCTGCCATGGTCCAGGCCTGACGCCTCGGTACGGAGCTGGTACCGGATAACATGATAATTGTCCGGGATATCAAATACGACCCAAGGAACCATAACCAACGCTTCGAAATGATAAATTTATATTTTTTGGCATTTTATGGCAATTAAACTGGAATTCCGGCAATCGTGCCTGTATTATCGTCTGCCATGTTCCAGGCCAAAAGCCTTGGTACGGAGCCGGTTCCGGATAACATGATATTTTTCCGGGACATCAAATACGACCTATGGAACCATAACCAACGCCTTCGAAATATTCAAGTTAAATTTTTGGGCATTTTATGGCAATTAAACTGGGATTCCGCCAATCTTGCCTGTATTATCGCCTTTCATGGTCCAGGCCAGACGCCTAGGTATGGAGCTGGTACTGGATCGCATGATATTTGTTCGGGACATCAAATATGACCTTAGGAACCATAACCAACGCTTAGAAATGATCAAGTTACATTTTTTGGCATTTTATGGCAATGAAACTGGAATTTCGCTAGTCGTGGTTGTATTATCGCCTGCCATTGTCCAGGCTGGACGCCTTGGTACGGAGCCGGTACCGGACTGCATGATATTTTTCTGAGACATCAAATACGACCCATGGAACCATAACCAATGCTTCGAAATGAACAAGTTACATTTTTTGGCATTTTATGGAAATTAAACTAGAATTCCGCTAGTCGTGCATGTCTTATCGCATGCTATGGTCCAGGCCGGATACCTTATTACGGAGCCGGTACCGGATCACATGATATTTGTCCGGAACATCAAATACGACCTTAGGAACAATAACCAACGCTTCGAAATGATCAAGTTACATTTTTCCCCATTTTATGACAATGAAACTGGAATTTCTCTATTCGTGCCTGTCCTATCGCCTGCCATAGCTCAGGCCGGACGCCTTGGTATGGAGCCGGTACCAGATAGCATGATATTTGTCCGGGACATCAAATACGACCCAAGGAACCATAACCAATGCTTCGAAATGATCAAGTTACATTTTTATGCATTTTATGGCAAATAAACTGGAATTCCGCTAGTCGTGCCTGTATTCTCGCCTGCCATGATCCAGGCCGAACGCCTTGGTACTGAGCCGGTACCCGATCGCATGATATTTCTCCGGGACATCAAATACTACCCAAGGAACCATAACCAACGCTTCGAAATGATCAAGTTACATTTTTTTGCATTTTGTGGCAATTAAACTGGAATTCTGCCAGTCGTTCCTGCATTATCGCCTGCAATGGTCCAGGCTGGACGGCTTGGTACGGTGTCGGTACCGGATCGCATGATATTTTTCTGGGACAGCAAATACGACCGAGGGAACCATAACCAACTCTTCAAAATGATCAAGTTACATTTTTTGGCATTCTATGTCAATTAAACTGGAATTCAGCCAGTCGTGCCTATATTATTGTCTACCATAGTTCAGGCCGGACGCCTTGGTAGAAGCCGGTACCGGATCACATTATATTTTTCCGGGACATCAAATACGACCAAAGGAACCATAACCAATGCTTCAAAATGAACAAGTTACATTTTTTGGCATTTTATGGCAATTAAACTGCAATTCTGCCAGTCGTGCCTGTATTATTGCCTATCATGGTTCGGGACAGACGCCTTGGTATGGAGCCGGTACCGGATCTCATGATACCTTTCCAGGACATCAAATACGACCCAAGGAACAATAAGCAACACTTCAAAATAATCAAGTTTCATTTTTAGCATTTTATAGTAATTAAATCAAAATTCCGCCAGTCGTGCCTGTATTATCGCCTGCCATGGTCCAGGCTGGACGTCTTGGTATGAAGCCGGTACTGGATCGCATGATAATTGTCCGAGACATCAAATACGACCCAAGGAACCATAACCAGTTCTTCGAAATGATCAAGTTACATTTTTTGGCAATTAAACTGGAATTCCGCCAGTCGTGCCTGGATTATCGTCTGTATTATCGCCTGCCATGGACCAGGCCGGACTCCTTGGTACGGAGCCGGTACCGGATCACATGATATTTGTACGGGACATCAAATACGACCCAAGGAACAACAACCAACGCTTCGAAAAGATCAAGTTACATTTTTTGGCATTTTATGGCAATTAAACTAGAATTCCGCCAGTCGTGCCTATATTATCGCCTGCCATGGTCCAGGATGGACGTCTTGGTACGAAGCCGGTACTGGATCACATGATATCTTTACGGGACATCAAATAGGATCCAAGGAAGAAAAACCAATGCTTCGAAATGATCAAGTTACATTTTTTGGCCTTTTATTGCAATTAAATTGGAATTCCGCAAGTCATGCCTGTTTTATCGCCTGCCATAGTCCAGGCCGGATACCTTGGTACGGAGCCGGTACCGGATCGCATGATATTTGTCCGGGAAATCAAATACGACCTTAGGAACCATAAACAACTCTTCGAAATGATCAAGTTACATTTTTCGGCATTTTATGGCAATTAAACTTGAATTCCGCCAGTCGGCCTGTATTATCGCCTACCATGGTCTAGGCCGGACGCCTTGGTACTGAGCCGGTACCTGATCGCATGATATTTCTCTGGGACATCAAATACGACCCAAGGAACCATAACCAATCGCTTCGAAATGATAAATTTATATTTTTGGCATTTTATGGCAATTAAATTGGAATTCCGCCAGTCGTGCCTGTATTATCGCCTGCCATGGTCCAGGGCGGATGCCTTGGTACGGAGCCGGTACCGGATGGCATTATATTTTTCCGGGACATCAAATACAACTCAAGGAACCATAACAACCGCTTCAAAATGAAGAAGTTACATTTTTTGGCATTTTATGGCAATTAAACTGGAATTCTGCCAGTCATGCCTGTATTATCACCTGCCATGGTCCAGTCCAGAAGCCTTGGAACGGAGCCGGTTCCTGATAACATGATATTTGTCCGGGACATCAAATACAACCCAAGGAAACATAACCAACGCTTCAAAATGAACAAGTTACATTTTTTGGCATTTTATGGCAATTACACTGGAATTCCGCCAGTCGTGCCTGTATTATCGCCTGCCATGGTCCAGGCCAGACTCCTTGGTACGGAGCCGGTACTGGATCGCATGATATTTGTATGGGACATTTAATACGACCCAAGGAACCATAACAAGCGTTTCGAAATGATCAAGTTACATTTTTTGGCATTTTATGGCAATTAAACTGGAATTCCGCCAGTCGTGCCTCTATAATCGCCTGCCATGGTCTAGGCCGGACGTCTTGGTACGGAGCCGGTATCAGATTGCATGATATTTGTACGGGACATCAAATACGACCCAAGGAACCATAACAAACGCTTCAAAATGATCAAGTTGCATTTTTTGGCATTTTATGGGAATTAAACTGGAATTCCGCAAATCGTGCATGTATTATCGCCTGCCAAGGTCTAGGCCAGACGCATTGGTACGGAGCCGGTACCTGATCATATGATATTTCTCCGGGATATAAAATACGACCCAAGGAACCATATACAATGCTTAGAAATGATCAAGTTAAATTTTTTGGCATTTTATGGAATTTAAACTAGAATTCCGCCAGTCGTGCCTGTATTATCGCCTGCCATGGTCCAGGCCGGACGCGTTGGTATGGAGCCGGTACCAGATTGCATGATATTTTTACGGGACATCAAATACGACCCAAGGAATCATAACCAACACTTCGAAATGATTAACTTTCATTTTGTGGCATGTTATAGTAATTAAATCGAAATTCCCCCAGTCGTGACTGTATTATCGCCTGCCATGGTCCAGGCTGGACGTCTTGGTATGGAGCCAGTACAGAATCGCATGATATTTGACATCAAATACGACCCAAGGAACAGTAACCAGTGCTTCGAAATGATCAAGTTACATTTTTTGGAATTTTATGGCAATTAAACTGGAATTCCGCAAGTCATGCTTGTAATATCGCCTGCCATGGTCCAGGCCGGACTCCTTGGTACAAAGCCGGCACCGGATCACATGATATTTGTACGGGAGATCAAATAGGACCCAAGGAACAACAACCAATGCTTCTGAATGATCAAATTACATTTTTTTGCATTTTATGGAAATTAAATTCGAATTCCGCCAGTCATGCCTGTGTTATCGCCTGCCATGGTCCAGGTCGGACACCTTGGTACGGAGCCGGTACCGGATCACATGGTATTTTTCCCGGACAGAAAATACGACACAAGGAACCATAACCAAGGCATCGAAATGATCAAGTTACATTTTTTGGCATTTTATGGCAATTAAATTTTAATTCCGCCAGTCGTGCCTGTATTATCGCCTGCCATGGTCCAGGTCGGATACCTTGGGACGGAGTCGGTACCGGATTGCATGATATTTGTCCGGCACATCAAATACGACTTTAGGAACCATAACCAACTCTTCGAAATGATCAAGTTACATTTTTCGGCATTTTATGACAATGAAACTGGAATTTCGCTAGTCGTGCCTGTATTATCGCCTGCCATAGTCCAGGCCGGACGCCTTGGTACTGAGCCGGTACTAGATAGCATGATACTTGTCCGGGACATCAAATACGACCCAAGGAACCATAACCAACGCTTCAAAATGATCAAGTTACATTTTTTTGGCTTTTTATTGACATTAAACTAGAATTCCGCCAATCGTGCCTGTATTATTGCCTGCCATGGTCCAGGCCGGATGCCTTGGTAATGAGCCGGTACCCGATCACATGATATTTCTCTGGGACATCAAATACGACCCAAGGAACCATAACCAACGCTTCAAAATGATCAAGTTACATTTTTTGGCATTTTATGGAAATTAAACTGGAATTCTGCCAGTTGGCCTGTATTATTGCCTACCATGGTTCAGGCCAGACGCCTTGGTACTGGCCCGGTACCGGATCTCATGATATTTTTTCGGGACATCAAATACGATGCAAGAAACCATAACCAAAGCTTCGAAATAATCAAGTTTCATTTTTTTGCATTTTGTAGTAATTAAATCGAAATTCCGCTAGTCGTGCCTGTATTATCACCTGCCATGTTCCAGGCTGGACGTCTTAGTATGGAGCCGAAACCGTATCGCATAATATTTGTCCGAGACATCAAATAAAACCCAAGGAACCATAACCAGTGCTTCGAAATGATCAAATTACATTTTTTTGCATTTTATGGCAATTAAACTGAAATTCTGCCAGTCGTGCCTGTATTATCGCCTGCCATGGTCCAGGCCGGATTCCTTGGTACGGAGCCGGTACCGGATCACATGATATTTGTACGGGACAACAAATACGACCCAAGGAACAACAACCAATGCTTCGAAATGATCAAGTTAAATTTTTGGCATTTTTTGGCAATTAAACTGGAATTCCGCCAGTCGTGCCTATATTATCGCGTGCCATGGTCCAGGCGAGACGCCTTGGTACAGATCCGGTATCGGATCGCATGATATTTATCAGGGACATCAAATAAGACCTTAGGAACCATAACCAACGCTTCGAAATGATCAAGTTAAATATTTTGGTATTTAATGGAAATAAACTGGAATTACGCCAGTCGTGCCTGTATTATCGCCTGCCATGGTCCAGGACGGACGCCTTGGTACTGAGCCGGTACCCGATCCTATGATATTTCTCCGCGACATCAAATACGACCCAAGGAACCATAACCAATGCTTCTAAATGATCAAGTTACATTTTTTGGCATTTTATGGAAATTAAATTGGAATTTCGCAAGTCATGCCTTTATTATCGCCTGCCATGGTCCAGGCCGGACGCCTTGGTACGGAGCCGGTACCGGATCGCATGATATTTGTCCCAAACAGCAAATACGACCCAAGGTAACATAACCAAGGCTTGGAAATGATCAAGTTACATTTTTCGCATTTTATGGCAATTAAATTGGAATTCCGCCAGTCGTGCCTGTATTATTGCCTACCATGGTCCAGGCCGGATACCTTGGTACGGAGTCGGTACCGGATCGCATGATATTTTTTCGAGACATCAAATACGAACTTAGGAACCATAACAACCGCTTCCAAATGATCAAGTTACATTTTTCGGCATTTTATGACAATGAAACTGGAATTTCGCTAGTCGTGCTGTATTATCGCCTGCCATAGTCCAGGCCGGACGCCTTGGTACGGAGGCGGTACCGGATCACATTATATTTTTCCGGGACACCAAGTACGACCCAAGAATTTCGCTAGTCATGCTTTTATTATTGCCTGCCATGGTCCAGGCCGGACTCCTTGGTACGGAGTCGGTACCGGATCACATGATATTTGTACGGGACATCAAATAGGACCCAAGGAACAACAACCAACGCTTCGAAATGATCAAGTTACATTTTTTGGCATTTTAAGGAAATTAAATTGGAATTCCGCCAGTCATGCCTGTGTTATCGCCTGCCATGGTCTAGGCCGGAAACCATGGTATGGAGCCGGTACCGGATCGCATGATATTTTTCCCGGACAGAAAATACGACCCAAGGAACCATAACCAAGGCTTCGAAATGATCAAGTTATATTTTTTGGCATTTTATGGCAATTAAATTGGAATGCTGCCAGTCTTGCCTGTATTATGGCCTGCCATGGTCCAGGCCGGATACCTTGGTACGGAGCCGGTACCGCTTCGCATGTTATTTGTCCGGGACATAAAACACGACCTTAGGAACTATAAACAACACTTCAAAATGATCAAGTTACATTTTTCAGCATTTTATGAAAATGAAGGTGGAAATTCGCTAGTCGTGCCCGTATTATCGCATGCCATAGTCCAGGCTGGACGCCTTGGTACGGAGCCGGTACCAGATAGCATGATACTTCTCCGGGACATCAAATACGACACAAGGAACCATAACCAACGCTTCAAAATGATCAAGTTACATTTTTTAACATTTTGTGGCAATTAAACTGGAATTCTGCCAGCCGTGCTTGTTTATCGCCTGCCATGGTCCAGGCCGAACGACTTGGTATGGTGCCGGTACCGGTACCGGATCACGTGATATTTTTCTGGGACAGCAAATACGACCCAAGGAACCATAACCAACGTTTCGAAATAATCAAGTTACATTTTTTGGCATTCTATGGTAATTGAATTTGAATTCCGCCAGTCGTGCCTATTTTATTGTCAGCCATAGTTCAGGTCGGATGCCTTGGTACGGAGTCGGTACCGGATGACATTATATTTTTCCGGGACATCAAATACGACCCAAGGAACCATAACCAACGCTTCAAAATGATCAAGTTACATTTTTTGGCATTATTTGGCAATTAAACTGGAATTCCGCTAGTCGTGCCTGTATTATTGCCTACCATGGTTCAGGCCAGACGCCTTGGTACGGATCTGGTACCGGATCTCATGATATTTTTCAGGGACATCAAATTCTACCCAAGGAACCATAACAAACACTTCAAAATGATAAAGTGTCATTTTTTGGCACTTTATAGTAATTAAACTGAAATTATGTTAGTCATGCCTGTATTATCGCCTGCCATGTTCCACGCTGGACGTCTTGGTATGGAGCCGGTACCGGATCGCATGATATTTGTCTGGGACGTCAAATACGACCCAAGTAACCATAACCAGTGCTTCGAAATGATCAAGTCACATTTTTTTGCATTTATGGCAATTAAACTGGAATTCCGTCAGTCGTGCCTGTATTATCGCCTGCCATGGTTCAGGCCAGACGCCTTGGTACGGAGCCGGTACTAGATAACATGATATTTCTACGGGACATAAAATACGACCCAAGTAACAATAACCAACGCTTCAAAATGATCAAGTTACAATTTTTGGCATTTTATGGAAATTAAACTGGAATTCCGCCAGTCGTGCCTATATTATCGCGTGCCATGGTCCAGACCGGACGCCTTGATACGGAGTCGGTACCGGGTGCATGATATTTTTCCGGGACATCAAATACCATCCAAGGAACCATAACCAACTCTTCAAAATGATCAAGTTACATTTTTTGGCATTTTATAGTAATTAAACTGAAACTCCGCTAGTCGTGCCTGTATTATTGCTTGCCATGGTCCAGGTTGAACGTCTTGGTATGCAGCCGGTACCAGATCGTATAATATTTGTCCGAGACATCAAATACGACCCAAGGAACGATAACCAAGGCTTCGAAATGATCAAGTTATGTTTTTTGGCATTTTATGGCAATTAAATTGGAATGCTGCCAGTCTTGCCTATATTTTCGCCTGCCATGGTCCAGGTCGGATACCTTGGTACGGAGCCGGTAGCGGTTCGCATGATATTTTTCCGGGACATCAAATACGACCTTAGGAACTATAACCAACATTTCAAAATGATCAAGTTACATTTTTCGGCATTTTATGAAAATGAAACTGGAATTTCGCTAGTCGTGCCTGTATTATCGCCTGCCATAGTCCAGGCCGGACGCCTTGGTACAGAGCCAGTACCAGATAGCATGATACTTCTCCGGGACATCAAATACGACCCAAGGAACCATAACGAACGCTTCTAAATGATCAAGTTACATTTTTTGGCATTTCATGGCAATTAAATTGGAATTCCGCCACATGTGCCTGTATTATCGTCTGCCATGGTCCAAGCCGGACGCCTTGGTATGGAGCCGGTACCGGATCGCATGATATTTTTCCTGGACAGCAAATACGACCAAAAGATCCATAACCAAGGCTTAAAAATGATCAAGTTATATTTTTTGGCATTTTATGGCAATTAAATTGGAATTCCGCCAGTTGTGCCTTTAATATCGCCTACCATGGTCCAGGCCGGAAAGCTATGTACGGAGCCGGTATCGGATCGCATGATATTTTTCCTGGACAGCAAATACGACCAAAAGATCCATAACCAAGGCTTAAAAATGATCAAGTTATATTTTTTGGCATTTTATGGCAATTAAATTGGAATTCCGCCAGTTGTGCCTTTAATATCGCCTACCATGGTCCAGGCCGGAAAGCTATGTACGGAGCCGGTATCGGATCGCATGATATTTGTCCGGGACATCAAATATGACCTTATAAACCATAACCAACGCTTCGAAATGATCAATTTACATTTTTTGACATTTTATGACAATGAAACTGGAATTTCGTTAGTCGTGCCTGTATTATCGCATGCCATAGTTCAGGCCGGACGCCTTGGTACGGAGCCGGTACCGGATCACATTATATTTTTCCGGGACATCAAATACGACTCAAGGAACCATAACCAACACTTCAAAATGAATAAGTTACATTTTTTGGAATTTTATGGAAATTAAATTGGAATTCCGTAAGTCATGCCTTTATTATTGCCTACCATGGTCCAGGCCAGACGCCTTGGTACGGAGCCGGTACCGGATCACATAATATTTGTCCGAGACATCACATACGACTCAAGGAATCATAACCAACACTTCGAAATGATCAAGTTACATTTTTTGGCAATCTATGGCAATTAAAATGGAATTCTGCCAGTCGTGCCTGTATTATTGCCTGCCATAGTCCAGGTCGGACGCCTTGGTACGGAGCCGGTTCCAAATCGCATGATATTTGTCCGGGACAGAAAATACGATCCAAGGAACCATAACCAACGCTTCGAAATTAAATTGGAATTCCGCAAGTCATGCCTTTATTATCGCCTGCCATGGTCCAGGCCGGACGCCTTGGTACGGAGCCGGTACCGGATCACATGATATTTTATCGGGACATGATATACGACCCAAGAAACCATAACCAATGCTTCATAATGATCAAGTTACAATTTTTGGCATTTTATAGTAATTAAACTGAAATTCCGCTAGTCGTGCCTGTATTATCGCCTGCCATGGTCCAGGCTGGACGTCTTGGTACGGATCCAGTACCGGATCGCATGATATTTGTTCAAGACATCAAATACGACCTTAGGAACCATAACCAACACTTTGAAATGATCAAGTTACACTTTTCGGCATTTTGTGACAATGAAACTGGAATATTGCTAGTCATGCCTGTATTATCGCCTACCATAGTCCAGGCCGGAAGCCTTGGTACGGAGCCGGTACCAGATAGCATGATATTTTTTCAAGACATCAAATACGACCCAAGAAACCATAACCAACACTTCGAAATGATCAAGTAACATTTTTTGGCATTTTATGGCAATTAAACTGGAATTTCGCCAGTCGTGCCTGTATTATCTCCTGCCATGGTCCAGGACGGACTCCTTGGTACGGAGTCGGTACCGGATCACATGATATTTGTACGGTACATCAAATAGGACCCTAGGAACAACAACCAACGCATCGAAATGATCAAGTTACATTTTTTGGCATTTTAAGGAAATTAAATTGGAATTCCGCCAGTCATGCCTGTGTTATCGCCTGCCATGGTCTAGGCCGGACAACATGGTATGGAGCCGGTACCAGATCGCATGATATTTGTCTCGGAAAGAAAATACGACCCAAGGAACCATAACCAAGGCTTCGAAATGATCAAGTTATATTTTTTGGCATTTTATGGCAATTAAATTGGAATTCCGCCAGTCGTGCCTGTATTATCGCCTGCCATGGTCCAGGCCGTATACCTTGGTACGGAGCCGGTTCCGGTTCGCATGATATTTGTCTGGGACATCAAATGTGACCTTAGGAACCATATACAATGCTTCGAAATGATCAAGTTGCATTTTTTTGCATTTTATGACAATGAAACTGGAATTTCGCTAGTCGTGCCTGTATTATCGCCTGCCATAGTTCAGGCCGGACGCCTTGGTACGGAGCCGGTACCGGATCACATTATATTTTTCCGGGACATCAAATACGATCCAAGGAACCATAACCAACATTTCAAAATGATCAAGTTACATTTTTTGGCATTTTATGCCAATTAAAATGGAATTCCACCAGTCGTGCCTGTATTATCGCCTTCCATGGTCCATGCCAGACGCCTTGGTACGGAGCCGGTACCGGATCACATAATATTTGTCCGAGACATCACATACGACTCAAGGAATCATAACCAACACTTCGAAATGATCAAGTTACATTTTTTGGCATTCTATGGAAATTAAAATGGAATTCTGCCAGTCGTGCCTGTATTATCGCCAGCCATAGTCCAGGTCGGACGCCTTGGTACGGAGCCGGTTCTGAATCGCATGATATTTGTCCGGGACAGAAAATACGACCCAAGGAACGATAACCAACGCTATGAAATGTTCAAGTTACATTTTTTGGCATTTTATAGAAATTAAATTGGAATTCCGCAAGTCATGCCTTTATTATCGCCTGCCATGGTCCAGGCCGCACGCCTTGGTACGAAGCGGCTACCGGATCACATGATATTTTTTCGGGACATCAAATACGACCCAATGAACCATAACCAATGCTTCATAATGATCAAGTTATAGTTTTTGGCAGTTTATAGTAATTAAACTGAAATTCCGCCAGTCGTGCCTGTATTATCGCCTGTCATGGTCCAGGCTGGACGTCTTGGTACGGAGCCGGTACCGGATCGCATGATATTTTTCCGGGACAGAAAATACGACCCAAGGAACCATATCCAAGGCTTTAAAATGATGAAGTTACATTTTTCGGCATTTTATGACAATGAAACTAGAATTTTTCTAGTCATGCCTGTATTATCGCCTACCATAGTCCAGGTCAGACGCCTTGGTACGGAGCCGGTACCAAATAGCATGATATTTCTCCGGGACATCAAATACGACCCAATAAACCATAACCAACAGTTCGAAATGATCAAGTTACATTTTTAGGCATTTTATGGCAATTAAACTGGAATTCCGCCAGTCGTGCTTGTATTATCGCATGCCATGGTCCAGGCCGGACGCCTTGGTACAGAGCCGGTACCGGATCGCATGATATTTTTCTGGGACATCAAATACGACCCAAGGAACCATAACCAACGCTTCGAAATGATCAAGTTACATTTTTTGGCATTTTAAGGAAATTAAATTGGAATTCTGCCAGTCATGCCTGTGTTATCACCTGCCATGGTCTAGGCTGGACACCATGGTATGGAGCCAGTACTGGATCGCATGATATTTGGCCCGGAAAGAAAATACGACCCAAGGAACCATAACCAAGGCTTCAAAATGATCAAGTTATATTTTTTGGCAATTAAATTGGAATTCCGCCATGCGTGCCTGTATTATCGCCTGCCATGGTCCAGGCCGGATACGTTGGTACGGAGCCGGTACCGGTTCGCATGATATTTGTCTGGGACATCAAATACGACCTTAGGAACCATAACCAACGCTTCAAAATGATCAAGTTATATTTTTCGGCATTTTATGACAATGAAACTCGAATTCCGCTAGTTGTCCGTGTATTATCGCCTGCCGTAGTCCAGGCCAGAAGCCCTGGTACTGAGCCGGTACCCGATCGCATGATATTTCTCCTAGACATCAAATACGACCCTAGGAACCACAACCAGCTCTTCAAAATGATCAAGTCATATTTTTTAGCATTTTGTGGCAATTAAGCTGGAATTCTGCTAGTCGTGCCTGTATTATCCCCTACCATGGTCCAGGCCTTACGGCTTGGTACGGTGCCGGTACCGGATCGCATGATATTTTTCCGGTACAGAAAATACGACCCAAGGAACCATAACCAACGCTTCGAAATGATCAAGTTACATTTTTTGACATTTTATGGAAATTAAACTGGAATTCCCCTAGTCGTGCGTGTATTATTGCCTACCATGGTTCAGGCCAGACGCCTTGGTACGGATTCTGTACCGGATCTCATGATATTTTTCCGGAACATCTAATACGACCCAAGGAACCATAACCAACACTTCGAAATGATCAAGTTTCATTTTTTGGCATTTTATAGTAATTAAACCGAAATTACGCCAGTAATGCCTGTATTATCCCCTTCCATGTTCCACGCTGGACGTCTTGGTATGGAGCTGGTACCGGATCGCATGATATTTTTCCGAGACATCAAATACGATCCAAGGAACCATAACTAGTGCTTCGAAATGATCAAGTTACATTTTTTTGCATTTTAGGGCAACTAAACTGGAATTCCGCCAGTCGTGCCTGTATTATCGCCTGCCATGGTCCAGGCCAGACTCCTTGGTACGGAGCCGGTAGTAGATAACATGATATTTGTACGTGACATAAAATATGACCCAAGTAACAACAACCAATGCTTCGAAATGATCAAGTTACATTTTTTGGCATTTTATGGCAATTAAACTGGAATTCCGCCAGTCGTGCCTATATTATTGCGTGCCATGGTCCAGACCGGACGCCTTGATACGGAGCTGGTACCGAGTCGCATGATATTTTTACGGGACATCAAATACGACCCAAGGAACCATAACCAACGCTTCGAAATGAGCAAGTTATATTTTTTGGCATTTTATAGTAATTAAACTGAAATTCCGCCAGTCGTGCCTGTATTATCGCCTGCCATGGTCCAGGTTGGACGTCTTGGTACGGAGCCGATACCGGATCGCATAATATTTGTCTGAGACATCACATACGACCCAAGGAACAATAACTAACACTTTGAAATGATCAAGTTACATTTTTTGGCATTCTATGGCAATTAAAATTGAATTCCGCCAATCGTGCCTGTATTATCGCCTGCCATAGTCCAGGTCGGACGACTTCATACGGAGCCGGTTCCGAATCGCATGATATTTGTGCGGGATAGAAAATACGACCCAAGGAACTATAACCAACGCTCCGAAATGATCAAGTTAGATTTTTTGGCGTTTTATGGAAATTAAATTGGAATTCCTCCAGTCATGCCTGTATTATCGCCTGCCATGGTCCAGGCCGGACGCCTTGGTACGGAGCCGGTACTGGATCGCATGATATTTGTCCCGGACAGCAAATACGACCCAAGGAACCATAACCAAGTCTTCGAAATGATCAAGTTACATTTTTTGGCATTTTATGGCAATTAAATTTGAATTCCGCCAGTCGTGCCTGTATTATCGCCTGCCATGGTCCAGGCCGGATACCCTCGTACGAAGCTGGTATGGATCGCATGATATTTTTCTGAGATATCAAATACGACCTTAGGAACCATAACAACCGCTTCGAAATGATCAAGTTACATTTTTCGGCATTTTATGACAATGAAACTGGAATTTCGCTAGGCGTGCCTGTATTATCGCCTGCCATAGTCAAGGAAGGACGCCTTGGTACGGAGCAGGTACCGATCACATTATATTTTTACGGGACATCAAATACGATCCAAGGAACCATAACCAACGCTTCAAAATGATCAAGTTACATTTTTTGGCATTTTATGCCAATTAAAATTGAATTCCACCAGTCGTGCCTGTATTATCGCCTTCCATGGTCCACGCATGATGCCTTGGTACAGAGACGGTACTAAATCGCATGATATTTGTTTGGGACATCAAATACGACCCAAGGAACCATAACCAACGCTTCAAAATGATCAAGTTACATTTCCTGGCCTTTTATGGCAATTAAATTGGAATTCTGCCAGTCGTACCTGTAATATCGCCTGCCATGGTCTTGGCCAGACGCCTTTGTACGAAGCCGGTACCGGATCGCATGATATTTTTCCGGGACAGCAAATACGACCCAAGTAACCATAACCAAGGCTTCAAAATGATCAAGTTACATTTCCTGGCCTTTTATGGCAATTAAATTGGAATTCCGCCAGTCATGCCTGTATTATCGCCTGCCATGGTCCAGGCCGGATACCTTGGTACGGAGCCAGTACCGGTTCACATGATATTTGTCCGGGACATCAAATACGACCTTAGGAACCATACCCAACACTTCAAAATGATCAAGTTACATTTTTCGGCATTTTATGACAATGAAACTGGAATTTCACTAGTCGTCCCTGTATTATCGCCTGCTCTAGTCCAGGCCTGACGCCTTGGTAATGAGCCTGTACCCGATCGCATGATATTTCTCCGGGACATCAAATACGACCCTAGGAACCACAACCAGCTCTTCGAAATGATCAAGTTACATTTTTTAGCATTTTGTGGCAATTAAACTGAAATTCTGCCAGTCGTGCCTGTATTATCGCCTGCCATGGTCCAGGCCTGACGGCTTGGTATGGTTCCGGTACCGGATCGCATGATATTTTTCCGGGACAGAATATACGACCCAAGGAACCATAACCAACGCTTCGAAATGATCAGGTTACATTTTTTGGCATTCTATTGCAATTTAACTGGAATTCCGCCAGTCGTGCCTGTATTATCGCCTGCCATGGTCCAGGCCTGACGGCTTGGTATGGTTCCGGTACCGGATCGCATGATATTTTTCCGGGACAGAATATACGACCCAAGGAACCATAACCAACGCTTCGAAATGATCAGGTTACATTTTTTGGCATTCTATTGCAATTAAACTGGAATTCCGCCAGTCGTGCCTATATTATTGTCTGCCATAGTTCAGGCCGGATGCCTTGGTACGAACCCGGTACTGGATCGCATTATATTTTTTTGGGACATCAAATACGACCCAAGGAACCATAACCAATGCTTCGAAATGATCAAGTTACATTTTTTGGCATTTTATGGCAATTAAACTGGAATTCCGCTAGTCGTGCCTGTATTATTGCCTACCATGGTTCAGGCCAGACGCCTTGGTACGGAGTCGGTACCGGCCCTCATGATATTTTTCTGGGACATCTAATACGACCCAAGGAACCATTACCAACACTTCGAAATGATCAAGTTTCACTTTTTGGCATTTTATAGTAATTAAACCGAAATTACGCCAGTCATGCCTGTATTATCCCCTGCCATGTTCCACGCTGGACGTCTTGGTATGGAGCCGGTACCGGATCGCATGATATTTGTATGAGACATCAAATACGATCCAAGGAACCATAACTAGTGCTTCGAAATGATCAAGTTACATTTTTTTGCATTTTATGGCAATTAAACTTGAATTCCGCCAGTCGTGCCTGTATTATCGCCTGCCATGGTCCAGGCCGGACTCCTTGGTACGAAGCCGGTACTGGATAACATGATATTTGTACGGGACATAAGATATGACCCAAGTAACAACAACCAACGCTTCGAAATGATCAAGTTACATTTTTTGGCATTTTATGGCATTTAAACTGGAATTCCGCCAGTCGTGCCTATATTATCGCGTGCCATGGTTTAGACCGGACGCCTTGATACGGAGCCGGTACCGGGTCGCATGATATTTTTCCGGGACATCAAATACGTCCCAAGGAACAATAACCAACACTTCGGAATGATCAAGTTACATGTTTTGGCATTTTATAGTAATTAAACTGAAATTCCGCTAGTCGTGCCTGTATTATCGCCTGCCATGGTCCAGGTTGGACGTCTTGGTACGGAGCCGATACCAGATTGCATAATATTTGTCAGAGACATCACATACGACCCAAGGAACAATAACCAACACTTTGAATTGATCAAGTTACATTTTTTTGCATTCTATGGCAATTAAAATGGAATTCCGCCAGTCGTGCATGTATCATCGCCTGCCATAGTCCAGATCGGACGCCTTGGTACGGAGCCGGTTCCGAATCACATGATATGTGTGCGGGATAGAAAATACGACCCAAGGAACTATAACCAACGCTTCGAAATGATCAAGTTACATTTTTTGGCATTTGATGGAAATTAAATTGGAATTCTTCCAGTCATGCCTGTATTATCGCCTGCCATGGTCCTGGCCGGACGCTTGGTACGGAGCCGGTACATGATCGCATGATATTTGTCCCAGACAGCAAATACGACCCAAGGAACCATAACCAAGTCTTCGAAATGATCAAGTTACATTTTTTGGCATTTTATGGCAACTAAATTGGAATTCCGCCAGTCGTGCCTGTATTATCGCCTGCCATGGTCCAGGCCGGATACCTTGGTATGAAGTTGGTACTGGATCACATGATATTTTTCTGAGACATCAGATACGACCTTAGGAACCATAACAACTGCTTCGAAATGATCAAGTTACATATTTCGGCATTTTATGACAATGAAACTGGAATTTCGCTAGTCGTGCCTGTATTATCGCCTACCATAGTCCAGGCCGGACGCATTGGTACGGAGCTGGTACCGGATCACATTATATTTTTCCGGGACATCAAATACGATCCAACGAACCATAACCAACGCTTCAAAATGATCAAGTTACATTTTTTGGCATTTTACGCCAATTAAAATGGAATTCCGCTAGTCGTGCCTGTATTATCGCCTTCCATGGTCCACGCCAGACGCCTTGGTACAGAGCCGGTACTGGATCGCATGATATTTGTTTGGGACATCAAATACGACCCAAGGAACCATAACCAGCGCTTCGAAAAATATCAAGTTACATTTTTTGGCATTTTATGGCAATTAAACTGGAATTCCGCTAGTCATGCCTGTATTATCGCCTGCCATGGTCTAGGCCGGACGCATTGGTACAGAGCCGGTATCGGATATAGCCGGTATCGGATTGCATGATATTTGTACGGGACATCAAATACGTCCTAAGGAACCATAACCAATGCTTCGAAATGATCAAGTTAATTTTGTGGCGTTTTATGGCAATTAAACTGGAATTCGTCCAATCGTGCATGTATTATTGCCTGCCATGGTCCAGGCCGGACGCCTTGGTATGGAGCCGGTACCCGATCATATGATATTTCTCCGGGACATCAAATACGACCCAAGGAACAATAACCAACGCTGAGAAATGATCAAGTTACATTTTTTGGCATTTTATGGAACATAAACAAGAATTCCGCCAGTCGTGCATGTATTATCGCCTGCTATGGTCCAGGCCGGACGCATTGGTATGGAGCCGGTACAGGATTGCATGATATTTTTACGGGACATCAAATACGACTCAAGGAACCACAACCAATGCTTCGAAAAGATCAAGTTACATTTTTTGGAATTTTATGGCAATTAAACTAGAATTCCGCTAGTCGTGCCTTTATTATCGCCTGCCATGGTCCAAGCCGCACGCCTTTGTACGGAGCCGATACCGGATCACATGATATTTGTTCGGGACAGAAAATCCGACCCATGTAACCATAACCAAGGCTTCAAAATGATCAAGTTACATTTTTTGGCATTTTATGGTTATTAAATTGGAATTCCGCCAGTCGTGCCTGTATTATCGCCTGCCATGGTCCAGGCCGGATGCGTTGGTATGGATCCGGTACCAGATCGCATGATATTTTTCCGGGACATCAAATACGATCTTAGGAACCATAAGCAACGCTTCGAAATGATCAAGTTACATTTTTTGGCATTTTATGACAATGAAACTGGAATTCTGCCAGTCGTGCTTGTATTATCGCCTGCCTTGGTCCAGGCCTGACGCCTTGGTACGGAGCCGGTACCGTATAACATGATATTTGTCCGGGATATCAAATACGACCCAAGGAACCATAACTATCGCTTCGAAATGATAAAGTTACATTTTTTGGCATTTTATGGCAATTAAACTAGAATTCCGCCAATCGTGCCTGTATTATCGCCTGCCATTGTCCAGGCCAGAAGCCTTGGTACGGAGCCGGTTTTGGATAACATGATATTTGTCCGAGACATCAAATACGACCCAAGGAACCTTAACCAACGTCTTCAAAATATTCAAGTTATATTTTTTGGCATTTTATGGCAATTAAACTGGGATTCCGCTAATCTTGCGTGTATTATCGCCTTCCATGGTCCAGGCCGGACGCCTAGGTATAAGCCGGTACCGGATCGCATGATATTTGTTCGAGACATCAAATACGACCTTAGGAACCATAACCAATGCTTAGAAATGATCAAGTTACATTTTTTGGTATTTTATGGCAATGAAACTTGAATTCTGTTAGTCGTGGTTGTATTATCGCCTGCCATTGTCCAGGCTGGACGCCTTGGTACGGAGCCGGTACCGGATTGCATGATATTTTTCCTGATATGGTCCAGGCCGGATGGCTTGATACGGAGCCAGTAACGGATCACATGATATTTGTCCGGGACAGAAAATACGACCCAAGGAACCACAACCAACGCTTCGAAATGATCAAGTTACATTTTTTGGCATTCTATGGCAATTAAACTGGAATTCCGCCAGTCGTGCCTATATTATTGTCTGCCATGGTTCAGGTCGGACGCCTTGGTACGCAGCCGGTAACGGATCGCATGATATTTGTCCGGGACATCAAATATGACCCAAGGAACCATAACAACCGCTTCGAAATGATCAAGTTACATATTTTGACATTTTATGGCAATTAAACTAGAATTCCAACAATCGTGCATGTATTATCTCCTACCATGGTCCAGGCCGGACGCCTTGGTACGGAGCCAGTACCTGATCACATGATATTTCTCCGGGATATCAAATACGACCCAAGGAACCATAACTAATGCTTAGAAATGGTCAAATTACATTTTTTGGCATTTTATGGAAATTAAACTGGGCTTCCGCCAATCTTGCGTGTATTATCGCCTTCAATGGTCCAGGCCGGACGCCTAGGTATGGAGCCGGTACCGGATCGCATGATATTTGTTCGGGACATCAAATACGACCTTAGGAACCATAACCAACGCTTAGAAATGATCAAGTTACATTTTTTGGTATTTTATGGCAATGAAACTGGAATTCCGTTAGTCGTGGTTTTATTATCCCCTGCCATTGTCCAGGCTGGACGCCTTGGTACGGAGCCGATACTAGATCGCATGATATTTGATCGGGACTGGTTTATACGAATCAAGGAACCATAACCAATGCTTCAAAATGATCAAGTTACATTTTTTGGCATTTTATGGCAATTAAATTGGAATTCCGCCAATCGTGCATTTATTATCGCCTGCCATGATCCAGGCCGGATGCCTTGATACGGAGCCGGTACCGGATCGCATGATATTTGTCCGGGACATCAAATACGAACTTAGGAACCATAACCAACGCTTCAAAATGATAAAGTTACATTTTTTTGGCAATTTATGACAATGAAACTTGAATTCCGCCAGTCGTGCCTGTATTATCGCCTGCCATGGTCCAGGTCAGACGCCTTGGTATGGAGCCGGTTCCAGATCGCATGATATTTGTCCGGGACATCAAATACGACCTTAGGAACCATAACCAACGCTTCGAAATGATCAAGTTAAATTTTTGGCATTTTATGACAATCAAATTCGAATTTCGCTAGTCGTACCTGTATTATCGCCTGCCATGGTCCATGCCGAACGCCTTGGTACGGAGCCGGTACCCGATCACAAGCTATTTCTTCGGGTCATCAAATACGACCCAAGGAACCATAAACAATGCTTAGAAATGATCAAGTTACATTTTTTGGCATTTTATGGCAATTAAATTGGAATTCCGCCAATCGTGCATTTATTATCGCCTGCCATGATCCAGGCCGGATGCCTTGATACGGAGCCGGTACCGGATCGCATGATATTTGTCCGGGACATCAAATACGAACTTAGGAACCATAACCAACGCTTCAAAATGATAAAGTTACATTTTTTTGGCAATTTATGACAATGAAACTTGAATTCCGCCAGTCGTGCCTGTATTATCGCCTGCCATGGTCCAGGTCAGACGCCTTGGTATGGAGCCGGTTCCAGATCGCATGATATTTGTCCGGGACATCAAATACGACCTTAGGAACCATAACCAACGCTTCGAAATGATCAAGTTAAATTTTTGGCATTTTATGACAATCAAATTCGAATTTCGCTAGTCGTACCTGTATTATCGCCTGCCATGGTCCATGCCGAACGCCTTGGTACGGAGCCGGTACCCGATCACAAGCTATTTCTTCGGGTCATCAAATACGACCCAAGGAACCATAAACAATGCTTAGAAATGATCAAGTTACATTTTCTGGCATTTTATGGAAATTAAACTAGAATTCCGCTAGTCGTGCCTGTATTATCGCCTGCCATGGTCCAGGTCGGACGCCTTGGTACGGAACCGGTACCGGATCGCATGATATTTTTCTGGGACCGCAAATATGACCCAAGGAACATTAACCAACGCATCGAAATGATCAAGTTACATTTTTTGGCATTTTTTAGAAATTAAATTGGAATTCCGCCAATCGTCCCTGTATTATCGCCTGCCATGGTCCAGGCCGGACGCCTTGGTACGGAGTCGGTACCGGATCCCATGGTATATTTTCGGGACATAAAATATGACCCAAGGAACCATAACCAATGCTCGAAATGATCAAGTTACATTTTTTGGCATTTTATGGCAATTAAACTGGAATTCTGCCAGTCGTGCCTGTATAATCGCCTGCCATGGTCCAGGCCGGACGCCTTGGTATGGAGCCGGTACCCGATCGCATGATATTTATCCGGGACATAAAATATGACCCAAGGAACCATAACCAACACTTCGAAATGATCAAGTTACATTTTTTGTTATTCTACGGCAATTAGACTAGAATTTCGCCAGTCGTGCCTGTATTATTGTCTGCTATGGTCTAGGCCGAACGCCTTGGTACGGAGCCGGTACCGGATCACATGATATTTGTCCGGGACAGCAAATACGACCCAAGGAACCATAACCAATGCTTCGAAATAATGAAGTTACATTTTTTAGCATTTTATGGAAATTAAACGTGAAGTCCGCCAGTCTTGCTTGTATTATCACCTGCCATGGTCCAGGCCGGACGCCTTTTAGGAACCATAACCAAGGCTTCGAAATGATCAAGTTACATGTTTTGGCATTTTATGGCAATTAAATTGGAATTCCGCCAGTCGTGCCTGTATTATCACCTTCCATGTTCCAGGCCGGATGCCTTGGTACAGAGCCAGTACCGAATTGCATGATATTTTCCCGGGACATCAAATACGACCTTAGGAACCATAACCAACGATTCGAAATGATCAAGTTACATTTTTTGGCATTTTATGGAAATTAAACTGGAACTCCGCCAGTCGTGCCTATATTATTGTCTGCCATGGTTCAGGCCGGACGCTTTGGTACAGAGCCGGTACTGGTTCGCATGATATTTGTCTAGGACATCAAATACGACCCAAGAAACCAGAAGCAACGCTTCGAAATGATCAAGTTACATTTATCAGCATTTTGTGGCAAATAAACTAGAATTCTGCCAGTCGTGCCTGTATTATCGCCTGCCATGGTCCAGGCCGGACGGCTAGGTACAGTGCCTGTACCGGATCGCATGATATTTTTCCGGGACAGGAAATACGACCCAAGGAACCATAACGAACGCTTCGAAATGATCAAGTTACATTTTTTAGCATTCTATGGCAATTAAACTGGAATTCCGCCGGTCGTGCCTATATTATTGTCTGCCATGGTTCAGGCTGGACGCCTTGGTACGGAGCCGGTACCGGATCACATTATATTTTTCCTGGATATCAAATACGACCCAAGGAACAATAACCAACGCTTCAAAATGATCAAGTTACATTTTTTAGCATTCTATGGCAATTAAACTGGAATTCCACCAGTCGTGCCTGTGTTATCGCCTGCCATGGTCCAGGCCAGACGCCTTGGTACGGAGCCAGTACTGGATCGCATGATATTTTTTTGGGACATCAAATACGACCCAAGGAACCATAACCAGCGCTTCGAAATGATCAAGTTATAATTTTTGGCATTTTATGGCAATTAAACTGGAATTCCGCTAATCGTGCCTGTATTATCGCCATCCATGGTCTAGGCCGGACGCCTTGGTACAGAGCCGGTATCGGATTGCATGATATTTGTATGGGACATCAAATACGACCCAAGGAACCATAACCAATGCTTCGAAATGATCAAGTTAATTTTGTGGCATTTTATGGCAATTAAACTGGAATTTCGCTAATCGTGCATGTATTATTGCCTGCCATGGTCCAGGCCGGACGCCTTGGTACGGAGTCGGTACCCGATCATATGATATTTCTCCGGACATAAAATACGACCCAAGGAACCATAACCAACGCTTAGAAATGATCAACTTACATTTTTTGGCATTTTATGGAAATTAAAGTAGAATTCCGCCAGTCGTGCCTGTATTATCGCCTGCCATAGTCCATGCCGGACGCATTGGTACGGAGCTGGTACCGAATTGCATGATATTTTTACGGGACATTAAATACGACTCAAGGAACCACAATCAACTCTTCGAAATGATCAAGTTACATTTTTTGGCATTTTATGGCTATTCAACTAGAATTCCGCTAGTCGTGTCTGTATTATCGTCTGCCATGGTCCAAGCCGCACGCCTTGGTACGGAGCCGATACTGGATCGCATGATATTTGTTCGGGACAGCAAATACGACCCAACGAACCATAACCAAGGCTTTGAAATGATCAAGTTACATTTTTTGCATTTTATGGCAATTAAATTGGAATTCCGCCAGTCGTGCTTGTATTATCGCCTGCCATGGTCCAGGCCGGATGCGTTGGTATGGAGCCGGTACCAAATCGCATGATATTTGTCCGGGACATCAAATACAATCTTAGGAACCATAACCAAGGCTTCGAAATGATCAAGTTACATTTTTTTCCATTTTATGACAATGAAACTGGAATTCCGCTAGTCGTGTTTGTATTATCGCCTGCCATGGTCCAGGCCTGACGCCTTGGTACGGAGCCGGTATCGGATAACATGATATTTGTCCGGGATATCAAATACGACCCAAGGAACCATAACCAACGCTTCGCAATGATAAAGCTATATTTTTGGGCATTTTATAGCAATTAAACTAGAATTCCGCCAATCGTGCCTATATTATCGCCTGCCATGGTCCAGGCCATAATCCTTGGAACGGAGCCGGTTCCGGATAACATGATTATTGTCCGGGACATCAAATACGACCCAAGGAACCATAACCAATGCCTTCGAAATATTTAAGTTACATTTTTTGGCATTTTATGGCAATTAAGCTGGAATTCTGCCAATCTTGTCTGTATTATCGCCTTCTATAGTCCAGGCCAGACGCCTAGGTACGGAGCCGGTATCAGATCGCATGATATTTGTTCGGGGCATCAAATACAACCTTACGAACCATAACAAACGCTTAGAAATGATCAAGTTACATTTTTTGGCATTTTATGGCAACGAAATTGGAATTCCGCTAGTCGTGGTTGTATTATCGCCTGCCATTGTCCAGGTTGGACGCCTTGGTACGGAGCTAGTACCGAATTGCATGATATTTTACCGGGACATCAAATACGACCCATGGAACCATAACCAATGCTTCAAAATGATCAAGTTAAAATTTTTGGCATTTTATAGAAATTAAACTGGAATTCCGATAGTCGTGCTTGTATTATCGCCTGCCATGGTCCAGGCTGGACGCCTTGGTACGAAGCTAGTACCGGATTGCATGATATTTGTCCGGGACATCAAATATGACCCAAGGAACCATAAACAATGCTTCGAAATGATCAAGTTACATTTTTTGGCATCTTATGACAATGAACATGAACCGGCCAGTCGTGCCTATATTATCGCCTGCCATGGTCCAGACAAAACGCCTTGGTACGGAGCCGGTACCATATTGCATGATATTTGTCCGGGACATCAAATAAGAACCACGTAACCATAACCAATGCTTCGAAATGATCAAGTTACATTTTTTGGCATTTTTTGGCAATTAAACTGGAATTCCGCTAGTCGTGCCTATATTATCGCCTGCCATGGTCCACGCCGGACGCCTTGGTACTGAGCTAGTACCCGATTGCATGATATTTCTCCGGGACATCAAATACGACCCATGGAACCATAACCAACGCTTCGAAATGATCAAGTTACATTTTTTAGCATTTTTTGGAAATTAAACTGGTATTCCGCCAGTCGTGCCTATATTATTGTCTGCCATGGTTCAATCCTAATGCCTCGGTATGGAGCCGGTACCGGATCGCATGATATTTGTCCGGGACATCAAATACGACCCAAGGAATCATAACCAACGCTTCGAAATGATCAAGTTACAAAATTTGGCATTTTATGGCAATTAAACTGGAATTCCAACAATCGTGCATGTATTATCGCCTGCCAGGGTCCAAGCCGGACGCCTTGGTACGGAGCCGGTACCCCATCACATGATATTTCTCCGGGACATCAAATACAACCCAAGGAACCATAACCAACGCTTAGAAATGATCAAATTAAATTTTTTGGCATTTTATGAAAATTAAACTAGAATTCTGCCAGTCGTGCCTGTATTATCGCCTGCCATGGTCCAGGCCGGACGCCTTGGTATGGATACGGTACCAGTTTGCATGATATTTTTTCGGGAAATCAAATACGACCCAAGGAACCACAACCAACGCTTGTAAATGATCAAGTTACATTTTTTCGCATTTTATGGCAATTAAAATAGAATTCCGCTAGTCGTGCCTGTATTATCGCTTGCCATGGTCCAAGCCGCACACCTTGGTACAGAGCCGATATCGGATCGCATGATATTTGTTTGGGACTGCAAATACGACCCAAGGAACCATAACCAAGGCTTCGAAATGATCAAGTTACATTTTTTGGCATTTTATGGCAATTAAATTGGAATTCCGCCAGTCGTGCCTGTAATATCGCCTGCCATGGTCCAGGCCGGATGCCTTGATACGGAGCCGGTACCGGATCGTATGATATTTTTCTGGGACATCAAATACGACCTTAGGAACAATAACCAACGCTTTGAAATGATCAAGTTACATTTTTTCGCATTTTATGACAATGAAACTGGAATCCGCTAGTCGTGCCTAAATTATCGCCTGCCATGGTCCAGGCCGAACGCCTTGGTACGGAGCCGGTACCCGATCACATGATATTTCTCCGGGACATCAAATACGGCCCAAGGAACCATAACCAATTGTTATAAATAATTATGTTATATTTTTTTTGCATTTTATGGAAATTAATCTAGAATTCCGCTAGTCGTTCCTGTATTATCGCCTGCCATGGTCCAGGCCGGACGCCTTGGTACGGAGCCAATACCGGATCACATGATATTTGTCTGGGACTGCAAATACGACCCAAGGAACAATAACCAAGGCTTCGAAATGATCAAGTTACATATTTTGGCATCTTCTGGCAATTAAATTGGAATTCCGCCAGTCCTCCCTGTATTATCGCCTGCCATGGTCCAGGCCGGACGCCTTGGTACGGAGCCGGTACCGAATCCCATGATATTTGTCCGGGACATAAAATATGACCCAAGGAACCATAAACAATGCTTCGAAAGGATCAAGTTACATTTTTTGGCATTTTATGGCAATGAAACAGGAATTCTGCTAGTCGTGCTTGTATAATCGCCTACCATGGTCCAGGCCGGACGCCTTGGTATGAAGCCGGTACACGATCACATGATATTTCTCCAAGACATGAAATACGACCCAAGGAACCATAACCAAGGCTTCGAAATGATCAAGTTACATTTTTTGGCATTTTATGGCAATTAAATTGGAATTCCGCCAGTCGTGCCTGTATTATCGCCTGCCATGTTCCAGGCCAGATGCCTTGGCACAGAGCCGGTACCGAATCGCATGATATTTATCCGGGACATCAATACGATCTTAGAACCCATAACCAACGATTCGAAATGATCAAGTTACATTTTTTGGCATTTTATGACAATAAAATTGGAATTCCGCTAGTGGTGCCTATATAATCGCCTGCCATGGTCCAGGCCGGACGCCTTGGTACGTAGCCGGTATCGCATAGCATGATATTTGTCCGGGACATCAAATACGACCTAAGGAACCATAACCAACGCTTTGAAATGATCAATTTACAATTTTTGGCATTTTATGGCAATTAAACTGGAACTCCGCCAGTCGTGCCTATATTATTGTCTGCCATGGTTTAGGTCGGACGCCTTGGTACGGAGCCGGTACCGGATTGCATGATATTTGTCCGGGACATCAAATGCGACACAAGGAACCATAACCAGCGCTTCAAAATGATCAAGTTACATTTTTTGGCATTTTATGGCAATGAAACTGGAAGTACGCCAGTCGTGCCTCTATTATCGCTTGCCATGGTCGAGGCCGAACGCCTTGGTACGGAGCCGATACCGGATTGCATGATTTTTGTACGGGACATAAAATACGACCCAAGGAACCAAAACCAATGCTTCGAAATGATCAAGTTACATTATTTGGCATTTATGGATATTAATCTCAAATGCCGCTAGTCGTGCCTGTATTATCACCTGCCATGGTCCAAGCCGGACGCCTTGGTACGAAGCCAGTACCGGATCGCATGATATTTCTTAGGGACATCAAATACAACCCAAGGAACCATAACCAATGCTTAAAAATGATCAAGTTACATTTTTCAACATTTTATAGAAATTAAACTACAATTCCGCATATCGTGCATGTATTATCGCCTGCCATGGTCCACGCCGGACGCCTTGGTACGGAGACGGTACCGGATAGCATGATATTTTTCTGGGATATCAAATACGACCCAAGGAACAATAACCAACGCTTCGAAATGATCAAGTTACATTTTTTGGCATTTTATGGCAATTAAACTGGGATTCCACTAGTCGTGCCTGTATTATCGCCTGCCATAGTCCAGGCCGAACGCCTTGGTAGAGAGCCGGTACCGGATAATATGATATTTGTCCGGGACATCAAATACGACCCAAGGTACCATAACCAACGCTTCGAAATGATCAAGTTACATTTTTTGGAATTTTATGGCAATTAAACTGGAATTCCGCCAATCGTGGTTGTATTATCGCATGCCATGGTCCAAGCCGGACACGTTGGTATGGAGGCGGTACCGGATAGCATGATATTTTTCCAGGACATCAAATATGACCCAAGGAACCATAACCAACGCTTCGGAATGATCAAGTTATATTTTTTGGCATTTTATGGCAATTAAACTGGAATTCCGCCAGTCGTGCCTATATTATTGTCAGCGATAGTTCAGGCCGGACGCCTTGGTACGAAACTAGTACCGGATCGCATTATATTTTTCCGGGACATCAAATACAACCCAAGGAACCATAACCAACGCTTCAAAATGATCAAGTTACATTTTTTGGCATTTTATGGAAATTAAACTGGAATTCCGCCAGTCGTGCCTGTATTGTTAACTACCATGGTTCAGGCGAGACGCCTTGGTACGGAGCCGGTGCCGGATCTCATGATATTTTTCCGGCACATCAAATACGACCTAAGGAACCATAACCAATGCTTCGAAATGATCAAGTTTCATTTTTTGGCATTTTATAGTAGTTAAACCGAAATTACGCCAGTCGTGCCTGTATTATCGCCTCCCATGGTCCAGGCTGGACGTCTTGGTATGGAGTCGGTACCGGATCGCATGATATTTATCCGAGACATCAAATACGACCCAAGAACCATAACCAGTTCTTCAAAATGATCAAGTTACATTTTTTGAGATTTTATGGCAATTAAACTGGAATTCCGCCAGTCGTGCCTGTATTATCGCCTGTATTATTGCCTACCATGGTCCAGGCCGGACTCCTTGGTACGTAGCTGGTACCGGATCACATGATATTTGTATGGGACATCAAATACAACCCAAGGAAAAACAACCAATGCTTCGAAATGATCAAGTTACATTTTTTGGCATTTTATGGCAATTAAAATGGAATTGCGCCAGTCGTGCCTATATTATCGCGTGCCATGGTCTAGACCGGATGCCTTGATACGGACCCGGTACCGGATCACATGATATTTTTTCGGGACATCAAATACGACCCAAGGAACCATAACCGATGCTTCGAAATGATCAAGTTACATTTTTTAGCTTTTTGTGGCAATTAAACTGGAATTCCACCATTCGTGCCTGTATTATCGCCTGCTATGGTCCAGGCCGGACGCCTTGGTACGGGATAGCATGATATTTTTCCGGGACATCAAATACGACCCAAGGAACCACAACCAATGCTTCGAAATGATCAAGTTACATTATTTGGAATTTATGGCAATTAAACTCGAATTCCGCTAGTTGTGCCTGTATTATCACCTGCCTTGGTCCAAGCCGGACGCCTTGGTACGAAGCCAGTACCGGACCGCATGATCTTTTTTCGGGACATCAAATACGACCCAAGGAACCATAACCAACGCTTAAAAATGATCAAGTTACATTTTTTGGCATTTTATAGAAATTAAA